>PVKP010016940.1:0-47114 GCA_004027715.1 Plecturocebus donacophilus
TTATGACCAAGCATAAGCACGTGGCCAGCACCCACACTCCATTCCCCGGCACCTCAGACCCGAGGAGGGGGGGACCCCAGTTATGACCAATTGTGAGTACATGGCCGGCACCCACACATCATTCCCTGGTGCCTCAGATCTGAGGAGGGGTTGACACTGGCTGCTGACCACTTTTTACAGATGAGGACAAGGAATCTCAGAGAAATTAAGAAACTCACCCCAAGTGTCGTGGCCAGAGTTGGGCCTGAACCCAGGATTGGGAGCATTCCCTCCACAGAGCCTTGCCTGCAGTGGTTTTGAGAGCAGCTGTTGAAAGAGGGAATCAGTGGTAGATGCAGAAATCCCTCTCGCCTCCACCTGAGGCCCCTCCCTTCCGAGGTGCACGTGTGAGGCCCTCCCAGGGCCTGTTGTTTACTCCTCACAAACCCCCCACTTCCACTACTCTGAGAGTGAGGCCCCCTCGCTTCGGCCCCTGGGTGCCCCACTGGCCTCCTACTGTCCTGGGCCCCACTCCCTCCCTCCCCAGCCTCACCCCCTCCTCACACCCCCACTACCAATGTGCCCAGCACAGTCCTGGGTGCACTGTGGTAATGCAAACAGCTGGATTCTATGAAAGAGTGCACGCTAAGAGGATTCTTTCCTCCACTGGCAGGTGTGACCATCCAGGGAGGTATGGGCCCACCTTAGCTGAGCTGTCAGCTACTCCGTATTGATTGACACCTCCTTTGCAGGCTGTGCTTGGCCCTATGGCCTGGGGACTCAGCCCCATGGAGCTACTGCCCCAGAGTGAGTCCCGACGAGGGAACGGGCAGTTAGGACAGCACATGGCGAGCGTGTGAGCTCCTAGCAGGGGAGCCCGGTTGGGCAGATGGTGAAGAGATGTCGGGGGGAGCTTCCATGCAGGGGCCAGGGAGGGTACTAGGATTTAGGTCTGGAGACAAGGAAAGAACAGCCTGTTCAAGGAATGGAAGTGAATCCACATTACAGAGCATTGAGATCAGAAGAGGGATGGAGAGGTGAGGTTGGAAGAAAAGCGGGGACAAGTCAGGAAGGGGCTCAGATGGCCCAGAAAGGTGTTTAGACTTGTTCCCAGGGACCTGGGGGGCTAGGCAGGGCTCAGCTGTGTGCGCCCGACCTGTCCCAGACACTGGAGCACTTGTCTCCTCTGCTCAGACACACCAGGCCAGGGGCTTGGGGCCCCCAGTCTCCCCATTCTGCTCCCTGCCTCCCTACTTCCCCACAAAGGCATGTCCTACCCCTGCCAGAGACAAGCTGGGTGGCCTTGGGCAAGTTACTTAATCTCTCTGTGCCTTCATTCCCTCATCTATAAAATGATATAATAATAGTTTCTTGGCCAGGCACAGTGGCTCACACCTGTAATCCCAGCACTTTGGGAGGCTGCAGTGGGTGGATCACGAGGTCAGGAGATCGAGACCATCCTAGCTAACACGGTAAAACCCTGTCTCTACTAAAAATACAAACATTTAGCCAGGCATGGTGCCATGCACCTGTAGTCCCAGGTACTTGGGAGGCTAAGGCAGGCGAATCGCTTGAACTCAGGAGGTAGAGGCTGTGGTGAGCCAAGATCACGCCATTGCACTCCAGCCTGGGCGACAGAGGGAGACTCCGTCTCACAAATAAATAGCCGGGTGCGGTGGTTCATGCCTGTAATCCCAGCACGTTGAGAGGCCGAGATGGGTGGATCACAAGGTCAGGAGTTCAAGACCAGCCTAGCCAAGATGGTGAAACCCCATCTCTTTTATAAACAAATAAATAATAGTTTCTACTCCCTGGAGTTACCAAGGGAACTAAGTGAGATATGTATATAAAGTGCTTGTACTGTGCTGGGCACAGAAAGCCTTAGCGACAGTGCCTGCTGCCACCTTCCACACCCTGCACACCACATCTACACTCATTCTACGGTAGCACTTACTAGGTGACACTGCGTTTCAGTTGTTAACATCACTCTTCTCCCCTGGATGCAGCTCAGACATGATGCCCCCTCTCACCGGCCCTCCCTTTACCATGGCAAGGAAGCCTGCAGTACCCACCTGCTGGGCTCCAGAATGCGAATCACTGTTTCAGTTGGTCCAGGGCAGCAGTGAGCAGGGTTCCGAGGCTAGAATGCTCACAAAGTTCACCAAAACATGTGTTTCCACATTGGAATGACTCTCCAAGAGAGATCTGACGATTCCTTGGCTCAAGGATAGAAAAGAGTCCCATCTCCTGAGCAAGTGACCCTGGAGGAGATGACAGTGTAGCCAAAAAGCAGACCCCAGGGCAGCCCGCCTGCTCCCACGAGGCTGCTCCAGACTGTCCTCAGCCCTGGCTGCTCTCTGGACTCAACCAGGGAGCTGATGCTGGACATGCACCCAGAGCAGGCACCTCATCAGAAGGTCAGGGAGCAGAGGGAGACCCAGACAGCAGGTCTTCTGTTTTTTTTTTTTTTTAAGACAGGGTCTTGCTCTGCCACCCAGGCTAGAACGCAATAGCGAGATCACAGCTCGCAGCAGCCTCGACTTCCCAGGCTCAAGTGATCCTCCCATCTCAGCCTCCTGAGTAGCTGGGCCCATAGGCACACACCACCACGCCTGGCTCATTTTTGTATTTTTTGTAGAGATGGGGGTTTTGCCATGATGCCCAGGCTGGTCTTGAACTCCTGAGCTCAAGTGATCCACCTGCCTCAGCCTCTCAAAGTGCTGGGATTATAGGCATGAGCCACCACGCCTGGCCACAGGTCTCTTTTAAGCTCCTTCACATTGAGCCTCACAACGCCCCTCAGCCCAGTGTTTAGATAGTTCACAACCTTAGCGAGGCCTGGCCCTGACTTCAGGAGCATTCGCTGAAATGGGCCAAGCATCTTTGCCAGCCCATGGAAATGCTACTGTCCAAGGTTCAGACCTGGCTAAAGTACTAACCAGGTAGAGACAATCACTGTGCAAGTTCTGATAGCAACACGCACTGCTCCTCACCACACCCACCAGACAGAAGCATTCTTCCACATGTTCAGATGGGGAAATGGAGTCACAAAAGACAAGACCCACCGGGCATGGTGGCTCTTGCCTTTGGGAGGCTGAGGCAGGCAGATCACTTGAGTTCTGGAGTTTGAGACCAGCATGGGCAACATGACGAGACCCCATCTCTACAAAAAATACAGAAATCAGCAGGACATGACAGTGCATGCTGTGGTCCTAGCTACCCAGGAGGCTGAGGTGGGAGGATCACCTGAGTCTGGGAGGTTGAGACTGCAGTGAGTCATGATCGCACCACTGCACTCTAGCTTGAGCAATAGAGTGAGACCCTGTCTCAAAAAAAAAAAAAAAAAAAAAAAGACAGAGGACCCTGTATAGATCTGCCCCGCTCAGATTCACTCAGCCGAGCCCTGAAAACACAGTAAGGAGACCCCTGCGCTCCAGGCCCTCTCTCCTGGACAGTGCATCAAGAGAAGCATCTGGCAGAGCGGGGTGGGGACAGACATCCAATGCAGATGTGCTGGGGAAGCCCAGCCACGCAGTTGGCTGATAGTTTTGCAGAAGCTGGAAGAGAGGACTAGAGCTGAGGGAGCCAAGATTGGAAGAGGCATTGGTAAGGGCACATCTTGTGAGCAGGAGGAGTTCTCCAGGAGCCGGAACACGGGGTAGCTGCTAGCCCACCAGCCAGAGGGCTGTTAAAGTGACCTTGGAGGGACCAGAAATGGCTGAGAGGAACTAGAAACGGAGCTCCATGGAAGCAGAGATGGACCCAGCTGAGGCCATTCTACAGTTGAAAAACAGGCAGAGAGGTGTTAAGGGGCTTGCTCAAGTCCCTTACAGCCAGTGAGATATATAGACACTGGATTTAAGCCCAAATCCATCTATAGTTCCAAAAGCCATGCTCTTTCAACTCAGTGCTCCACCTCCAGGCTTTAAGACTGATTTATGTTGCAAAACCTTATATTGCAGCCTAAAGCAAGCAGAAGAAACAACTATTCTGGAGGCCTTCCGACGTGAGGTGGGAGAGCCAGGACCAGCAGCTCCCATGGGACACAGGGTCTCCTGGGCAAGCGCAGCCATGTACCCAAACGTAATATGCAACCATGTGGCAAGCCGCCATTTCTGTCCTTTTTGAGACCACATATGCAGGCAAAACTCCAGCCTCTCCCAGCGTCCTGCAGAGATGTTGCACAGTGTTTACAGAGGCCTCAGGCCGGTCCGTCGCCAGGCTACTTTCTTCCAGCAGAATCATCTGTGATCTCCCCGATGCCTGACAGGCTGGACAGACGGGCTCAGGCCGGGGCTGGATCTAACCTCGATGCCACCCAGGGCATCCTCCCCACCTGTGGCAGCACCCAGTTCCGGGGACCACCCAGGAACGCAGGCCCACATACAAAACATCTGAGAATGAACCCCTGAAGCCACAAGCCATTCTGAGTCATTGCCTTCAATGGAGAAGGGAGGGAATGCAAAACACACTCCCAGAGCCAAAGGACTCTGGCTCCTTCCTGACTCTACTAGGTCATCCAACCAGAGAGCAAAGAGACGCGCCAGGGTTGCAACAGGCCACAAGCTGCTTAACTGCTGAGCACCAACGCTGATGAGGGCTCTGCTCAACTGGACTGCCCCTGCATTTAAGTTGGCCCTTTGGCCTTCCGCAGCCTCCCCAGTTACGAGTTGGACCTTATGCCTCTGTTGATGGTGGAAGGATTCAGCTCTCAGTCTGGAGAACTGAACCTTCATCTGGTCCAAGACCCTCCTTTTGACAACTGACAGTTGGAAAGCCTTAACCCGCTGCTCTTGGCATAAACAGCATCCTCTCCCCAAAGGGACATGGGTCTGTACAGACTTCTAAGCTAAAGTTGTACAAGTCTTCTTGGGTCAGCTTCCCAAACTTTTGAAAAGCTTTCATGGAGATAAGGTGCCTACAGCTGCTTCTGGCTGCACCTGTTTGAGGGCCTGTCAAGGGGAGTCCTCCTCTAAACTCACCAAGACGTAAGGCCTGGTTCTTACTTCATGACCCAGGACAACTGAGGTCAGCGGCAGCCTTGTGCATTCTGGGCCCATTCTGGGGTTGCATCCTGGTCTCCTGAACCATCTCGCTTTCAGAAAGAGACTTGGCTTCTGAACTGAAGCTCTAAGGAAGGAGGACCTGTGTCTTTCTTGCTCTGTCTGACCACACACTTACAATGCTTGGCACAGAGCAGAGGCCCAGAAAATCTTTGCTGACTGACTGCATGATGTATGAGGTCAACAGACTCTCATTTGACAAGCTCCGGATGCGAGTGCAACTGTCCTCAAGTCCTGCTTCATAAAGCCAGGGTCTGAGCAGAGCTGTTCACAACCCTGGTAAATAGCACGGGATGATTTTGGAATAACTCATAAGACTAAGAGTGGACAAATGTCTGCGTGGACAATGTAGTCTAATGAGGAGCCCACCGGCATTAGAATTTCCAAAAAGACTGCAGCAAGCTGCTCGTGGGAAAGGAAAAGAAGCACTGCGGAAAGCAACATATGAAGAAGTCCTTTAATAGCGCAAACTCAGAGACATCGTGCTCCCAGTTCCAAAGAGATTACTAAAAGAGGCAACTTTGGCCATTTCAGAAGCCAGCGTTCACCCACCCGGGGTCTCTGTGCATTGACCTTTGGGTGCCGACTTGGAGAAAAGCACAAACATGCCCAGTCCCATCCTGGTTCCCACGGGGCTTCTATCTATGCATCGTATTGACTGTGTTAGTTGGACTAAGTTGATGACTCAGTTAAAGGAGGAGACAAACACTGACTTTCTAAGCAGGAATAGCCCAAGCTGGCGAGAAAAGCACACTGCATACATAGGATACAGAAGGGCAGAGCTTCTGCCTGCGGATCTGCAACATTACATTCGTTTTGCCTGCAAACTATCAAGAAGGATTCTGTTGGCCAGGGAGTCTCCACTGAACAAGCAAAATGGCAGTCAAAAGTCTTGAGTGTCCTATGCCAGCAGCCCAGAGTCCTCATCCGTCATCCACGGGAGAGTCTTTGAGGGAAACATGAAGTCCAGCTCATGCCTCTGCCTATGGGTCGATTTCTTCAGGAATCACTGTGATCATGATGTCTTCATTGCCCCTGCGGACCACCATGTTCAGGGTGCTTTCCCTTTTGATGACGTCACTGACATCATTGGCAGAGACCACCGACTGTCCATTGATGCTGATTATGACGTCGTTTTCCTGGAGACCACCCCTGCAACACAAAGGGAAGCACAATGGGAATGATTCATGTTTGTACTGCTCGTGGTCTGACTTTACATGGACAGAGGCACAGTTTAGAACCTAAAAGCCCAGAGCAAATAGGATTGGATGGTGGTGAACTTAGAAAAATATAAACCACTAGTGGCTCACGCCTGTAATCCCAGCACTTTGGGAGGCCGAGGCAGGTAGATCACCAGAGGCCAATTCAAGACCAGCCTGGCCAACGTGGCGACACCCCGTCTCTACTGAAAATACAAAAAAATTAGCCAGGTTTGGTGGTAGGCACCTGTAATCTCAGCTACTCAGAGGCTGAGGAAAGAGACTCCCTTGAACCCAGGAGGTGGAGGTTGTAGTGAGCTGAGATTGTGCCACTGTACTCCAGCCTGGGCAACAGAGTGGGATTCCATCTCAAAAAAAGAAATTTTTTTTTAAACCATCGGTGGGTTGAATTACTTACTGAGTTTTTTAAAATAATGTTCTTTTTTTCCCCTTTTCTCTTTCTTTTTTTTTTTTTTTTTGAGATGAGGTCTCACTTGTTGCCCAAGCTGCTCTCAGACTCCTGGGCTCAAGAGATTCTTCAGCTCCAGCCTCCTGAATTGCTGGGATTACATGCATGGGCCATGATGCTGGGCTCCTTTTGAGATTTTTAGGCTAAATCATCAATTGCGTCCACTGTAGAAATGCCTACTAACACTTGTGTGGCCTTACAACCCCAAGGAGGTCAAAGGTCAAGATTGACCCCAAAGTGGCAAAGGATGTACCAGGTCCTATCTGCCATGTAGCATGACCATGGCCAACTTGCCTGTAATGGGTATTGCAACTCAGAATGCAGTTCCTACAGGGTGGGTGGAATGCTTCTGTTAAGAGACACTTCCTTTGTGTGGTTGCCACTATAACTGTAGCTCTTAAGTAGGTGAGTGTCAAAACGCTGTCATGGTCCTTAATGGGCTAGCACAAGGGTCTGCAAATGTTTTCTGTAAAGGGCTTCATAGGAAATATTTTTAGCTTTGCCGTACATATCGTTTCTGTTGAAGCTACTCAACTCTGCTGTTCCAGCACAAAAGCCCCCATAGATGTCACAAACCATATTTCACTGGACACTGAAATTTGAATTTCATACAAATTTAACATGTCACAAAATACTATTCTTATGTCAGGATTGTTTTGACCATTTAAATGTTCTCACTCATAAGTGGGAGCTAAGCCACAAGGACACAAAGGCTTAAGAATGATACAGTGGACTTTGGGGACTCAAGGGGAAAGGCTGGGAAAGGGGTGAAGGATAAAAGACTATAAATTGGGTTCATTGTACACTGCTTGGGTGATGGGTGCACAAAAATCCCACAGATCACCATTAAAGAACCTACTCATGTAACAAAATACCACCTGTTCCCCCAAAACCCATGAAAATAAAAAGGTAAAAAAAGTAAGTAAAAATCAAAATAAAATGCAAAAATTATTCTTAGCCCACAGCTCCATACAAAAGCAGGCAGTGGGCCAGATCCAGCCCCCAGGGCACATTTGCTGCCCCCCCCCCCCCCGGTCTAGCACTTTTCTCTGGATATTCCACCAGTACAGGTAACAAACCCTGATGGATGGTTGAGCTACTTCTTGTCATGTTACTTTGATATCACTTGGGTTATTTTTCTGGAGCTGCTGACAGGTATGGCCTAGCTGTCAGAGACAATCTGAGAAGACTCCAGGAGGAGAAGGGTCCTGAAGCCTAGAACAGGACCACCATGTGAGGTCTTGGGGACACTGTTCCTGAAACCCTCTCTCCCTAGCCAGGCCATCCCAGAGACTCATTACGAGTCTGCTATTGCTCTGTCCATCTGGAGGGCCCTAGCGGAGCGAGGACTTTTGAAGATAGAAGTCACCGTCCTATGGATGAGTCCTGAGCCGAGCCCAGGTGGGAAGGCCTGACCAATAGGAACGACCAGTGTGTCAAGGACCAACACAATCATCTAAGCCAGTATAAAAGGAACACGGCCCCCTCTTCCTGCTACCCTCCCCACCCCCTCCAAGAACCGCAGAGACATGAGGAAAAGGGAAAATGACTCTAACTCACGCTTCTGCTGGGGTATCAGGAATCACTTCAATGATATACGCTCCCGAGGTCACGTCTGGGAAGTCCCGGTGCCGGTCCTTCAGCTCTTGGGCTTTGCTGCTCCACAGAGAAAGCACCCGTGTTAGTGTCAAGAAATACCAGGCCTTCCCCAGGCAGAACTCAGCTCTCACCAGTTCCCTTCCCCCTGGGTCTCATGTAAAATTTCTCCAGGAGTTCTGATCCTACTTTAAAACTGCCTGTCTACCAGAGCCAAAGATTTACTTGGTAACAGCAAGAAAAGTGCTTTCATCATTATTGTTCTTTTTTCTTTTCTTTTCTTTTCTTTTTGAGACTTGAGTCTCACTCTATCACCCAGGCTAGAGTGCAGTGTTGCGATTTCAAGTTTACTGCAACCTCTGTTTCATGGGTTCAAACAAGTCTCCTGCCTCAATCACCCCGGTATCTGGGATTACAGGTGCCTGCCACCAAGTGTGGCTAATTTTTCACATTTTTAGTAGAGACAGGTTTCACAAATTGGCCAGGCTGGTCTCGAACTCCTGGCCTCAAGAGATCTGCCCGCCTTTGCCTCCCAAAGTGCTGGGGTTACAGATGTGAGCCACCGCGCCCAGCCATCATCACTGTTATTATTTCTTAATTAATAGTAGCCATTACTAAGGTGTTAGTAAAGTAGAATGGCTGACCTGGTTTGCAGCCCTAGCTCTGCCACTTGCTAGCTGTGTGACCTCGGACAGTTGCTTAACCTCTCTGTCCCTTCATTTCCTCACCTGCAAAATGCAGGGTAACAGTACCCTACAACATGAGTTATGAGGATCAGATGAGGTCATCCCAGTCAGGCGCCTGGCCCAGTACATGTGATAAATAGTGGCTGGTGCTCACTGCCCCCACTCCCTGATCTGAGCCTGGCCACTAGAAGTACCTGTGCTGTCATCTCCATCCTGAAGAGAAGGAAACTGAGGCACTCAGGGGTCAAATCGTTCCCAAGGTCACAAGGCAGGAAGTTTCAGAGCTGGGACAGGAACCCAGCAAGCTGGGTGCCAGGGAAATACCATCTTTCCCTACACCTCCTAGCTCCAAAGGCAACCAACCGAGGGAACACTTTAATCTTAACAAGTGACTCCGACTCCTGGAGTGCTAAGAAAGGGATCACCATTCATAACATGTATCAAAATTCATTAATACTTTAACAGTGAGTGAACTATTAATTCATGATAGTAATGAACAGATTAATATATTGGTTACTATATTCTAGTCTTCATCTACTTTACCTCCAACAGTTTTAGCCATGCCGGTTGAGTCTACTACCAGGACTCATGAGGTTACACCAGAATTTTTCATCCAGGTTAAAACACCAGGATGCCATGAGCCTGCCAACCACAGGCCGCAATTCTGCCAACTCGGGGAAAACAAGCACATCAGTCATTCCCTTCCCTGCGCTGGGCCTGCCCTGGCATTCCTGGAGCCGCGGCCCACGAGCTGCAGAGCAACGAAAGCAGGTTGCCTAGAGCTACGGGAGGAGCTTGGGGCCCTCCTGGAATGCGAGTTTCAACAGAATGTGGGGTGAGGAAGGCATGAGCCAGAGTGAATCAACTGCCCCCCACACACACACTGTTCAAGACTGCCTTCAAAGAGGAGGGCAGAATCTTCTACACTGGGTGGCCTGCTGCCAATGAGTAAAACCAGCTCAGAACATAAAAACATAGGATAAGACCAAACAGAGGCCAAGGCTAATGACCTGTCCTCTTTCCCGATGTTACTTCATTATAAGCAGAAACCGAGACGTCTTCAGGCAGCATAAGGTTTCTCTCTCAGGGGAGCCCCTGAGCGCCTTCTGCAGTTCAGGTTTATTAAAATTTAAGACACAGACACGCATCCTGTTTACCCACCTGGACGTGAGTGACATCATTCGGATACCAATATACTTCTTCTTGGTGACGGTTTTTCCTGGTGAGACAATGAAGGAACAGCAGAAGGTCAGCCCAGTGGTGGGGGTGCTGGGGACACCAGGGGCCAGGGGCCCAATCCCCCAGTTGCAGGAAGGGCCACAGAAGGGTACACTGACGTTGCAGCTCAAATCCTGGTTTGGGCCCCTCCCCTCTGGGGCACCTTGGGAAAGTCCCATTGTTTCAATTAATGGTCAGATACCTGGGCATGCCCCTTAATTCCTCACAGCCTCATCCTGACCGCTGGCCCTCCCCCAGGCTTGCTCTACCCCCACATATATCTGGAATGTGACCCCTCTGTCCCAACACCAATACCACCACCCTGGTCTGAGCCCCTAACATGTCTCACCCAGATGACTGGGAGAGCCCTTTAACTGGTCCCCAACTTCCAGCAACCCCTCCAGCAGACTCCTCCCAGCCATCAGAGTGGCCTTTCAGTGACATCAATCAGATCATGAACTTTCTGTTCTCAAATGCGTTAGGATGCAGCCCAGGCCCCGCACCATGGCCTGCTGTGAGCCTGCTAGCCCGGCCTTGGCCAGCTTTCCACCCCAGGGAACTCCTCGCTGTCACTGGGCTCCAGCCCCCAGGCCACTCCAGGGCTCGTGCTCACTAAGCTATGCCAAGTCCTCCCCTCCACATCCCTGCCCACTGGCCCTCCTCATTCAGATCTCAGCTTGCGGGGCATTACCTGGCCACAGCGTCTCCACCAGCTGCCCCTCCAGTCACTCCCTTGCCAGCCACCCTGATCCATTTTCTTGGGAGCACTTGTTGGGAGCACTGGTAGTATCTTATGTGTTTGATTATTTACTGTCAGCCTCCCCATCCCCCAAGAGGACAAGAGGACATAAATGACACACTGGCAAAGGCCCCAGTTGAGCCCCAGGCCCGAGTTGAGTCATCCACTGCCAAGCTCCCTGCTTGACTTGGAGCAGATGGGACAATAAATGTTTGTAGAATGATCTCCCTGAACCTCAGTTTTCTCATCAGCAAAATGGGACTAGTAATTCCTAACTGATAGGGCAAAAGAATTAAGCGATATACATACATAAAGTGAAATAATGTACAGAAGTTACCTAGGCTCATGTCTGGCACAGATTAGACTGAATCATGTGAAACTACCATGATCGTAGGAGAAAAGTGGCGAAACATCTGTGACCTACTACCAGGGACTTAGTAACATGCATCCCGTTTCACTTCTGGGTGGGAGACACCTGGCTAGCCTTAGGGGCTGCTGCGTTTCCCTTCCCTGAGTCTCAAAGGGCAACTGAGCTTCAGGCTGAATCTCTGGCGTCCCTGGGGCTGTGTGGGCCTTGCTTACCTTTGGCCTGTCGGTCATGGGACTCAGTGAGGAACTTTTTAATCTTATCAGATGGGATTGCAAAGGAGATTCCAGCTGTCACTTTCAAAGTGTTAATTCCAATCACTTCACCGTCCTGAAAAGCAAGAAGGACACGGCTTACTGAATCGTGAAGCTTTACCGGCAGGTACACACCCAAAGAGAGTGGAGAATGAGCACGAAAGAAGTCCCTGAGCTATTCCAGAGATGGAAGTGGGGAGCTGCAAGGAGGGGATCCCCAGGGAGCAGGGAGAGAGGCAGCCAGACACCCAGGCCACGTGAGCCAGGCTCAGCTGTGGAAGAATCACACACACACCAGGTCGGCACTGGGTGCTCACTTCAAAGTAGGCACAGATCGTTTCAAAATGCATGACATTATTTGCTCCTGTTTCACAAGGAATACGTTTCCAAAGGCTCAAAGGCCTTTAGGTGGCTGCCCACACCTTCCTGCTTCTCCCATTTCTAATGATCTTAAGACGACTCTGCTGACTCCAAGGGGAAACAATCCTAGAGCTTAGGGCTGTCATGCTTCATTACCAGCAAAGCGCATCTCCACTCCATCCTCAGGGTGCTGGAGGAGGAGGCAGAGGGCAGAGGGCAGAGCGGGGAGCACAACTGCCCTCTGCTGGGGAGGGAAAGCTGCCAAGTGAGTCTACATCGCTCCTTGCACACTTCCCACCAGGGCCGAAATTTCGGCACCTGATGCCAAGGCACCATCAAGGAGGTGCCATCACACTGGGCCTTGCTAAAGATGGCCCCTGAAAATGTCCCCTGAGCTGCCCGCTAGCACTGACAATCTGTGTTCTAAGGCGTCATATTTTCTGCTCAAATATTTCAGGGTAGACTTAAGTGCTATCCTTGTGGGTTGGTAACTCCTCCTCATTCCAGCCAGGCCTTAAGGGAGCATTCCTGGCCAAGACAAAGTGTGGATGAGCCCAGCCAGCTCCTCCAGCAGCCCAGGAGATTTCATTTGGAGGAGGGGCTTTCAGTCATGGGCCAGCACTTTTAGTGACCTTCACCTTAGTCCTGCATTGGCCCTGAATTACACAGTGTTCACCTGTAATTCTGAAACACAATTGTGTTCTTTGGCTTAACATTTCCAATCCTCACCTCCAGCCTGCCTTATTCTTTCCAGAAAAGATCCATAGAGTCATTGCAAGCATGCAGTACATTCACAGAGCTCATTTTAAAGAAATCTGATAGCATGCTTTGGCAAGCTTACATTGGAAAAGACCCCCTCCCTCAAAGAAAAAAAAAAAAAAAACCAGCATATGCATAGATAAACAATGTAATATAGGTTCAAAAGACCTTACCAGGTTTACCAATGGGCCTCCGGAGTTTCCATACTGCAATTAAAAAGAAATGAAAAGGTGACAAATTGTATCATAACACGGTCCAGTCTACGTCCCAGCCTGGCCGTTTCCTGAGCACGGTGCCTACAGTGTGGGGCATCGTTCTTTTCTGAGATTCCTTCCCATTAACCTAATATTTTGCTGGAAAAAAAAAATGGCCTAAACAATTTTCAGAAAGTTTTAGATGTGTAAATGAGGAATTTTTCTCTCTGAAGTCCTGATGCCAACTGCGATCGGCCTAAAGCACCCAACACAGCTTCTTCCTCCTGGGATAAGGCTGGCTGTCCACCCTCTCCTGTGTCACTGTCCCCACTGTGTGACCCCTGCCGTGCTGCTGGCAGTAGAATCCACATGGCTGGGTCCAGTTCCATCACTTCATGCAGACTACAAGACAGGTAGGTGCTAAGACCTATGCTGACTCCTCTCCTGTGGCAAGACCCTCCCCCAACCCCCACCTGCAGAGGGACAGAGGCTCACGTTGATGATGGCGTCGGTCTGGATGTAGTCCATGTCTGAGTTCCGGAGCCCCAGCTCTTTGCCGCCTCGCTGGGTGGTGCTGACGATCCCGGTGGTGACTGTGTTTTGAAGGGAAAACGGGCTTCCGATGGCGACCACGAACTCTCCCGGCCGCAGCTCCGAGGAGCGGCCAAGCAGCAGGACAGGCAGCTTGCCCTGAAACCACAGTGGCCACGTGGCTGAATGTGTTTAATTTCACCAAATGGGTAAAGGCACAGGTATCATGGAAAACCAAGCAGGGACAGTGACGGCCCATTTGGAAACACCAGGCCTGGTGGGAAACTGAGCTCACAATTCACATCCCTTTGCTGGGGGCAGAACCGCACTCCCTCCCACCCGTAATCCACACATTGCAAGTTGTGCGGGAGCCGGTGAGCACTGAAGCCGCAGACATGCCAAGGAAACCGTGGGGAGGTTGCGGGAGGCCAAGTCAGGGTCTCATCACATCGTGAAGCTATCAGCATAGACTCACTCTGAAACCTTGAGGCCAGGAGACAGAGGAAGCCAAAACAAATTCAGGGTTTGGGACAAGACTGCCTGGGGCAGCCTGACAGAGCCAAGCCCCAGGAAAGGATCCCAAGCTACAGGTGGTGAAACCTGCCCCGACTCATCATGTGCACATCCGTCCTGAGTCCTGGAATATTTGGGGGGCTCTGTGGGCAGGGCATTGCACTGACTCAGTTAGGTGCACACCTGTGCTGAGTACAGGCCACACTGCAGAGGGCAGAGATGGAGCACAGGGATGGCAAGGCCTGTGGGACCCAAGGCAGCAAGACCCAGTAGGTGGGCTGTCTCTCCTCTCCTGAAAAGGCCCTCAGTCAGCCACCTACGCTCCCTGGCCCAGGCAGGCTGATTGGCCAACTCCAGAAGCCCTGATCTCCAGTGTCCCACAAAGGCCAGGCAGAGCCAAGAGCCCCAAACAACTCTGCACAACAAAATGGAACAGAAGCCAACTCCAGAGTCACCTGGCCAAGGAGCTGGGGGAACCACAGAAGGGCGTCCCTAGCTGCATCAGGGAAGGCGTCAGGGCCCCTTCTCTCTCTGCCTTCCTCAGAGACAAGCAGACCTCCCAAGTTCCTTTAGCCTTTATTCACTTAGAACAAGCAGCTGCCCTGAACAACATGGACCAGGCCCAGAAAGCAGAGAGCCACCCCAGTCCCCATGAGAACTGCAACTCCATAGCCTCATGTTTGTCCACCTCAAAAAAGAAAGAGCCAGGGGACCAGGGGGTGGGGTAGGTGGAACCCAGAGGTCACTTGAGCCATCTCCGTAGCCAGGGATGGAGCAGACAGTAGCTGATGAGATGGGGTGACCACCATGCCCATTTCACAGATGAGGAAACTGAGGCTCCAAGAGACTGGGTGACTTGAGACAGAGCAGGGATTGAAACCTGGGCCTGGGACCGGAAAAACGGACTCTCTCGTCCACGACACAGCACCACACTACAAATATCCCCCCAACACACACCAAATAAGGAAGGTGCTGAGGGAGAAAGCTCATGGAGGGAGAAAGGGGTGTGAAGAAAGAGTCTAAGACCTCAAACTGACTATATGAGACTGCAAGGGGGAGGAAGGTCCCTCGGATCACAGATACCAAGAGGACCAGGAGAGCACTGCCCATAGTCAAGAGCACAGACCTGGAGCCAGGCTGCGTGATCTAGATCGGGGCCTGAGCTTATGACTGCTCAGGTCCTCAGTATTCTCATCTGGAAAATGGGACTAATGTACAGCTCCCTCACTAGTCCACTGTAAGGATGAAGTGACTTCAGATCTGAACAGCTCTTTGAATACCAGTTGGCTCCTGTAAGCATCATCTAGTGTTGCTTTTGCTGTAAGCATCTGGGCCTGTGCAAATCCAACAGGAGGAACCATTAACCACCTTCCCACCACCAGCCCGTGTCACCCAGCCATGGTAAAGGTCTGCCCTGACAGCAGGTGACCCTTTCCCTATGGGGTTGCCTGAGGCTACAGCGTGCAGGGCAGCTGAGGAGAGGTGCAGGCCTGCAGCACCCCTCCTCGGCCCCACGCTCACTCCCCACACTCCTCAAGCTCATCAGCATCCAGCAGCACACCAGCGAGCTTGGCGCGGTGTGTTTACTCTGGGCCTGAGCCAGCAACCCCTGCCAGGCATGACTTCAGCAGTCACGGCGTGCAGGCGGGGCAGAAGGCAGGGCTGGGATCTGCACTAGGCCACGCTGGGGGAGGTCCACTGGGAACAGTGCCATCCCTTCAGGTCCCAGACTGGCTGGAAGACCAGGCCTTTGAAGCCTTCGGGGCTGGGCTTGGGACAGGTAGAGGAATGGGGTGGCACAGGTTGCTGGAGCTGGGTGGCCTCACTGTCAAGGAGACAGACAGAAGGCAGGAGGTCACACTCAACTCACGAAGGGGGCCCAGGAGGCATCTGCTTCACCACACATTGAAAACCCATCAGGAAGTTATGAGGCAAGGCTCGCTGTGGGAGTCCCGCTTCTCATCTCACTCATCCCCTATCCTTACCACCCATGTGCGCCTCCTAGAAGGGAGGCGGGCCCAGGCTCTGTGTCTCAGGAGACCTCAGAAGGCAGAAAAACCGAAAGGCAACTAACCTTCCTTCCAGGTCTTCTTTTCCACAGTCTGAGTTCAGGCCCAGAGGATGCAGAAAGGAGACAAACACTTTTGAAGAAGCTGTGAGGCTGGGCTGGGAGGCCCCGGGCAGGGAGCAGGAGATGGAGGCTGTAGCCTCCTTGCCCATGGGCACTGCTCTCCATGCTCCTGGGGAGGGCCAGGCCTCCAGGGGACGCTACCTGCTGCCAAAAGTGGAGCCCAGAGCACCCCGTGGGCAAGCCTGGCTCAGTCACACTCGAGTGACCACACAGGCTTAGACAAGGTAGACACCAGGGATGTGAGCCCAGAGAGTCTCCCAAGGAAGCAGTCCTCACCTGAACCCAGAGGAGGAAATGCGGCTACGTCAGTGGCCATTTAGGCAAGGCTGAGCCAATGGGCGCCACCAACTAACATCCCGTTTAAGTTTTGACCGACTCAGACATCTCCTAGGTCATGAAGGGCAACCCTAAGACAGAAAGCAGCAAGACACATGCGACAGAGTGGGGAGGGGCTTACACTGCAAACCCAGGATCTCTATGAGAGGAATGAGCTTTTGCCTGGTGGATGGCAAAGTAGTTTCATGGCACCCTTAGGGGTTGAGCTAGATTCTTCTCCCATTTTAAAGACATGGAAACTGAGGCTCAGAGATGGGGGCACTTCCCACAGCCGATGGGCAGCCTCGCTAAACAAGAGAACGGGCGTCCCAGCTCTCAGACCCACACTCCCAGTACAAGTTCACCCAGAATTCCAATCACAGGCAGAAATCTTTGCAAGGGAATGATGTGTTGCGGAGATGTTGGCCAGGCCAGATTTATAACTCTCCATGAGGTCAAACCGCCTTTTGGGGGTCACTGCCCCAGCTCCCCACAGGAGCCACTGGCTGCAGGAGCATCAGGCCCCTCCACTCATTCCAGAGCCAAGTGGGGCCCGTTCTCAGCCGGGGGCCTCACCTCGAGCCTGTCTGCTCAGCAGCTATACCTCTGCTGGCCAAATTCCTACTCGGTAATTGAGCATTTAATTCCATAGCTGTCTAGACGTCAGCTCCATGGGGGAATGTGGAGGAGATGCAGGGCAGGTACGGCTGGAAACGCACAGCCACAGGCGCCGTGAAGCCCCGCGGCCCACACACTCTGAGTTCAAGGCCCCGGAGCTGCTGTCTCCAGGCTGGTTCCCGCGCCACCCAAAGCAAAGTATCTCCGAGTCTCCCTTTAAAGCAGCACCGGCCACAGGCCATCTTGAAGGTGGCAGCTCCTCTCCTTGGCCACTTCCCCATTTCCCTGAAGCCCCCCAGTGTGCCCAGAAGTAAACGAGGCCAACATCTGTCCTCCACAGACAGATGAAAAGGCCAAGGGGGAGAGGAGAAGGAAGAGGGCATGCGAGCCCCAATCCTCATGCCAGATCCTCGCACTGCTTGGGGGGAAAGAAAATGCAAGTGTGGGCACGACAGCAGTGAGGTGGCGGAAACATCTGCGCCGCTCTCACAGAGCCCAGGCAGAGACCACAGGTCCCCCTCAAAGAGCTTGTAGCTCAAGTTTGGGCCAAGACCTTCAGGGACGACAGTCTTTCTGCAGTGAGGCCAGCATAGGCCAGTTCTCCCAGTCTTAGGAGCAGGGAGCCTGGGAGGCCAGAAGAAGAGAGGGAGAATCTAGAATGAAAATACCCCCTGGACCCAGCCTGCAGGGACTCACGATGCTAAAATAGTGTCCTGTCAACAGAACCAGAAGTCTCTCAACAGAGGGACTTTAGGAAAACACGAATCCCCTAATGTCCTATAAGCCAACCAGGTAGATGTACGAACAGCTCCAGTGAGGGTGTCAGAAGTGCTGGGCAGGGACTCCACGTCTTCCCAGCGTATCTATGTAAATTGCAAAATCCTAGCCACAGGCGAGATGTTGACCAGGTAGTGGGAGTCATGCTAACGAAGCGGCCTGACTGTGGCATGATTAGAGACGGCTCTTACCATTCATGTGGATTACAACAAGCGAACAACAGGCAGGGCTGCAGCATCAGTTCACAAAACACTGCCCCCGAGAAAGAGCTTTCTCAACAACCACTCATGGTGTGTCTCCTATGTGCTTGGTGCAGGGAACATACGATTATGAAAATCCACCCTTGCCCTCTAGGCTTTTGTCTCATGGGCAGAGACACATCCAAGCCACCAGGACACAGAGCAATAAGACACACAGTCCACCTCCCTCACCATGGGCAGCTCAGCCTAGAGTCTTCCATGAGGGCCAAACATAGACCAGCACTAAAAATGGTTCGTGTGTACCAGTTAGGGTGTTTTCAGCCGCAAGTGACAACCCAACTCCAAATGGAATACGTAGAGTGACACTGTCCAACGGCAGGGTGGTGCCAGGATGGTAACTTGAAGTCTCAAAGACAGCATCAAGGCCAGGCACGGTGGCTCAGGCCTATAATCCCAGCACTTTGGGAGGCCAACGCAGGCAGATCACAAGGTCAGGAGTTCGAGACCAGTCTAGCCAACATAGTGAAACCCTGTCTCTACTAAAACTACAAAAAATTAGCTGGGTGTGGTGGTGTGTGCCTATAATCCCAGCTACTCAGAGGCTTGGGCAGGAGAATTGTGTGAACCCAGGAGGTGGAGGTTGCAGTGAGCCAAGATCGCACCATTGCACCCCAGCCCCGGGTGACAGTGTGAGACTCTTATCTCAAAAAAAAAAATAGCTTCAAGAACAAGCCTCCTTCCTTCCCTCCATCCAATCAATTTCAGCCTGTTCTCACAGCCACAAGATAGCCACCACCATTCCAGAAATCACATCAAGGCATGACTGTGTCCGTGACTGTGCCATGGAAGCATCTCTGCGCCAAGTCCCAAGAGCGCCTCGGCACCCTCCTCCTCATAGGCCATCAGCAACATCCAATCAAGCAGTGACCTTGGCACCCTCCTCCTCATAGGTCATCAGCAACACCCAATCAAGCAGTGACCTCGACACCCTCCTCCTCATAGGTCATCAGCAACATCCAATCAAGCAGTGACCTCGACACCCGTTGGAGCAGGGCCATTGGAGCAACCCCCTGATTACATTGGACCCTGTGGATTTGCCTGAGTCAGGAATGCAGTGGGGTTAGGGGTGGACCAAAAACAAACCCAAGGCTCTGCCAGCAGGGAAGGAGGCCGGAGGGTGGGCAACCATGAGTGCCTTCTAAAGCCTGGGGAAAGTGGTTCATTTTAAGAGAAGATCCTAATACCAGCACCTCACAATGTTTAGAAAAGACTCTGTAAGTCCATACTCCTTCCTGCACTTTTTTTGCAGGGTGAGGCAGGAGAAGTCTGCTAACCTGCTTGAGAGGAAAGCAATGGTCACAGCAGTTCCGTGGTGGTGACAGGGAGGTTCAGGTGGTGGAAGCAGAGTCTGGGCAAGACAGGGAAACCACTCCTAGGGCACATGTCTGGGATCTCCCAGGGCTTCTCCCAGAGCTTCTCCCACCCTACCAGGTACGAAACCTTCATGACCTGCCCCCTATGGACAGGCAGGATGGTTTCACGGTTGTTCTGCTGATACGGGGACTGCAGGTCCCACCGTGGGTGGTGGTGGTACTGGGCCTGGAGCCCTCCCTGACCCCGACCTCCACTCCAGGTATTCTTCTCAGCAGCCCACTGCCCAGCTCCCATTTGCCCAGGGCACACAGCAGCCAGCAGGGAAACAGCTGCCCTGTGCTTGGAAGCACTCCACAGGGGCAGGCAACCAGAGTGGGTACAACACAGAGCAGAGCAAAGGGGGAGTTTAGGAAGAATCCAAGCAGATGCCCACCACGGGAAGGAAGGGGAGGTCTGTGCACGCAGCCTCGGCTTTGGGGGCGCTATGTGTGGTGTGGGTTCCATAACATAACATCTTTGTTCATAGATGAACAATAACTGCTGGAACCTCCTCAGGGCAGAAAAGTTGGGCCTGTGCTGAGTGAGGCCCCCAGGCTGACGGCGTGCCTTGGCCTCATTCTCCAAGATCAACCAAGGTAGGACAGAAGCGAAAACTTAGACAAAACACTTATGTGTATATGCATACATGCACACACACGCACACGTATTACCCCCTCGGGTTCCACGTATGATGAGAGAACACTGTCCCAGACAGCAGAACATCTGGGTTGGGTCTTGTTCCCATATGAATTCACTCTGCAACCTGGGACAGCTCTATTAGCTTCTCTGGGTAATGGTTTTACCATCTCTAAAATTAGGGAGTTGTGCCCAGTGATATCCAATGATCATCTCAGCTCTGACAATTAGCATTCTTCACAGAAAACCTGGTTGCATGCCAGAGAATCCATTAGCAGACAATCGTGAAATGGGTAAGATCCAAACAGACACAGGGTCCCTAATAAATCCCTTTTCACACAACTCCCCCGTGGGGCCAAATGATCCCTGCAAACTTCTATTCCTGCAAGAGGAGTTCCTAGAATTATCCAGATGCTGGCTTGGCCAGTAATCTTTCACAGAGGACTGTGAAAAGCAACGACCCATCAATATTTGATCTTCCATTGGGGTTCTGCCTAGTAGCACCTGAGAGCTCATTTCATTCCATCTCATTCCCTGAAGCTTGGAGAAAAGAAAAATTAAACAAACCGATAACATCAAAACAAAAGAAAATACTGGCAACTTTTTCTCAACCTAATGAGCCAAGTCAATTACTCCTTTCTCTCCTTTGAAAATTACTAAGTGCTCCTGAGTTACAAAAATATTTTTGTTGCTGAATCTGCGGAATCCACCGCATCATTTCCGGAGGCTGGGACTTCCAGGCTGGTCCAGTGTTGGTTCAAGTTTGCTTCAAAGGCTAATGTTGCAGAACTGGCTGGGACTCAACTGAGTGATTCAATGCGCCTTCTGGAAACAGTTATGCTAGCCTTTCATTTTCTTTAAAAAATATGCAATGGACAAAATAGCACATCCTCCATACCCAGCAAGAAGCAGGGCCGTAGAACTTGTGTGCCTCCTAAGGAAAATCAAACCAGGCCACAGAAGAGTCGTTTGGGGGCATGTCAGCATCCGAAGACTTGCTTGAGGGAATGATTCAGGCTGGCTGAGGTGGGAAGTGAGCACATTGGCAGGGGAGGAGCTGTGAAAAGGGGCGGGCCAGTGGACTGTGGACTCAGATGAACCAAAGATTTGCTGACATGGGCTACTAGGGGGCAGGGCCAGCTACAAAATTAGCAGAGCCCAGTACAAAATGAAAATGCAGCCTCCTCGTTCATAAAGCATACAGAAAGCACTGTTAAAGGTACTAAAATATAAAGCTTTGTCCTTTCTTCCACATTCTGTCTCTCTCGACCTATCACTATGTTTTTAATTTGCTAGTTATTGCTGTGGTTATTTATGGGACAGTGAGTCCAGACACCAGAGGCCTCACAATTTGGCATTGTGCCCACTGCCACTGGACCGCAGACTGCACCGTGGCTGGGGGTGGGGAAGTCGAGTCAAGCATCTTCCCTAAGCGTCCACCCCTCCAACATATGGACAATGGATGACCCCAAGGGCACTGCCACTTCTGTGTCAGGGTACATTTGGTACCTAGATCAGGGTGGGAGTGGCTTGACCCTGCCCAGGAGCCCACAGAACAACCATGGCATCATCAGCCTGAGCCCTGCACCACTGAGATGTTACGCAGTGCCCAAGCTGGAACCTAGAACTTCCCTATGCCTACACCCCTTCCAGGGATGGAGGGTAGCAATGACCCCTGCATAGAGATAAGGAAGGGAAGGTCAGGTGGGGCTGGAGGCATCAGGGAACCAGGGAGTGTGGAGGCAGTAGAAGGAGGAATCCAACCTGAGCTAAAGCCGCAACCCCCCGAGTATGCTCCATTAGCTCACAGGACTTTATTCACAAAAATACAAATTCAAAGATAAAATTAAAACAGCAACCCCAGGGCACAGGGCCTGTGAGGACATAGGTCACATGCTGATGAAGCTGGCTCTTCCAGCTTCTCCAGATATGGAGGCAGTGGACCAGGAATTCTCTAGATACTGGCTTGGATAATCTTTCACAGAGGACTGTGAAAAGAAATGACCCACTGACATTTCAGCTTCCATTCAGGGTTCCATTCAGCTTCCATCCAGGGTTCGGAATGGACCAAGAGGGGCGGCAGTGGACCAGGACTGAGAAGCTTGGGATTCAGATTATAGAAGGTGAAGGTTATCAGTGATCAGAAAGTCAAGGGTGGCTGCGGTGAGCAGAAGAGCCAGGGCAGGAAGGATCTGCCAAATGGGCACTGAGACCACCAACATATACAGACCGAGAAGAACCATGTGACCCAGCTGCCATCATCTGTTCCTCCTGCTGACATGTGATTACCACTGTCTAGGGAGATAGTAGAAGAGGCAGGATGGGCGGGAGGGCAGCTGGGTGGAAGGGGTTCGGATGGGAGACATCAGAGAGGTGGGGAGATGAAGGGAGAGAAAAGGAAAAGAGGAGGACAGAGGATGGTATGCAAAGAGAGAGAGAGAGCACACAGATGAGAAATGAAATGACTTTCCTCCCCAGCGTTTAGGAACACCACCAGAACATTTAGTCTCCTTTACACTGTACCAGATGTTTGCCATTTCCAATATTCCCTTACTCTGCAGTGTTTAAACCACAAAATGTCAACAGTGCTGCATGGGGGCCCAACAGCTAATGACTGCATATATTCGTGGCATCCAGAGGAGGAATAATATTGTCTTGGTCAAGTCTAACTTGTATCTTCTCCATACATCAGCCCCTTTGGTCCATCCCCTTTCATCCACCAACTTCGGAGTGGCTGATGCTGCTACCTACAACGATGTGTGTCCATGGCAGATGCTCCAGAAATATGTGCAAAATCAATGAAAGACTAAGTGAACAAATGAAAGAATGAACAAGCCAGGTCTTAAAAGATCCATTGGGATTTTAAATTAGGTAATAACTGGGGTTAGTCAAGGCCTGGCATTTGGGTCTGGGTAACTGAGTAACTGATGCAGCCTGCTTTTCAGCTGTCTATAAGGCTATAAGCTTGGGGCTCAGGGAGGCAAAGGAACAGCTTGTATCTGCCGGCTGTCATTGTGGGCAGGGGCTCAGTCCTGCTCTATTTGATGGGCTCAGAGTCCAGCACACAGCAGCCTCTCAGCATCTGCTAAACTGCACTGAAGGCACTCTGGCTCCTCATTACCTGTGACCCCACAGAGCTTCTGTGAGCCCCATATGCAGGGAAGTTACCCTGGATGTAGCATTCTTTTCAAATTCATTTTAAAATCTTTAAAACATGTATAACCTCTTCTATATAAGAATTATTTGATATGGTCAATGGCAAAGGGACTTTTATAATAAGTTAATTAAATATATATTTACAACATAAAATGGGAACACAGGGAAGGCCAGTGGTTTCTGTGAGCTGCCTGGTAGATAAAGCAAAGAAGGAAACACCATGAGTTACATGTTCCCATTATCAGATTTTGGTGATTTGTTTAGCCAAAGCAACTGTTAACTAGCATGTTTATTAGGATAACCAGTCCTCAATTCAGCAGGTCTTAGTCTCTCTTGCTACAGAACGAGTTCTGGATGGCTTTAGAAAACCAGCTATGGAACTGCACTGATCCTGCTGAGGTTGAGAGGTGATCAGATCATTAGGAAGCTTTGTGCTTTCAGACTCTTGGAAGACTGACTACTTAAGACACTGGAGCTTTCCAGAGTATGAGCAGGAACCCCAAAGAACCAGAACCAAAAAGAAATGAGACAACACACAAAGAAACCAGCTAACCAGAAACTTGTTCTGGAGGGTTCTAATAAGCTCACTAGGAAATGACAGTTTTCACTTAGTCCAAGATCCAGGTTCTGCAGACTGAGAAGAAATGGTAAATAAAGCAACTCCACCTGCAACTCTTACCACCCTCCTTGCTTCCTTGGCCTGCTCTCGCTGTCCTTTCCATCTCAGCTTGGATGTCACCCCCTCAGGTAAGATTCCCTGCCTACACTATCTACTATCTTTGTAGCCCGATGCCTTCTACCTCTTCACGTGTTTGCTTCATGCACTGAACTTACTGCCATATTTACTTTAGCTCACCTGTTTCCCACACTAGCTCTTAAGCCCCAGGGCTTTGCCCACTGTTGCTGCATCTTCAGCACCTAATAAGCGTTTGGCCAAGACAGATGTTCAATACATATAAAATCAGGGAATTAATAAGGAATCACTGGAAGAATGAACAAACTAGACCTTGAAAGATCCATTAGGATCTCAAAATTGGATAATAATTTGCCAAGTAGCTTGGAATTCTGACAGACTCCTTTCTACCAATGTCACAGAGAAATGCACAAAATTAAGGCCTCCCTCTGCTTACTGTCTCAAGACGAAAGTTTCATCTCAGCAAAAAAAAAAAGCACAATCTCTGGCAAAAGAAAGAGCAAACAAAATCAGCTTCTCTTCCTGCTCCCCTCGGTCCCCGAGTGTTCACCTCACTTGGTTCTTACGAGCATTCTTGCCTCCAGCCACTTTCAGCTCCTCTAGGACAAGGTGTTAATTCCCTATCACTGGGGTTGGCGATTTTTTTTTTCTGTAAAGGGCCAGGAAGTAAATGTTTTTGGCTTCACAGGCCACGTGGTCTTCATCCCAACTATTTAACTCTGCTGGGGCAGAGTGAAAGCAGCCACAGACTCTACCTAAACAAGTGAGCATGACCATGTCCCAATAAAACTTTATTTACAACAGACAGAGGGCCAGCTTTGGACTACTGGCTGTAGTTGGCCAACCCTGGACTCTAACACACTGTCACAGACTTGATAAACTGTCAAATGGAACCAATCTGTATTCCCCCGAAGAGGACACGAGACGTTCCTAATGGGGAACCTACAAATCCAGTCCCAACAACGCGGGAACTGCTTTGTCAGAACCATAAATAATAGTCTTAACCCGATTCCCTGAAAAGAGAGTGCCAAAGTGAAAAAAGGCATTACCATATTAAGAGAAAAATATAGCCAAAGAATTTCCTTGACAATCAACTAAGTTCTTGAATCAGGGCCAGAGAACACACAAGGGATCCAATTCGGAGAGTTTGGGGAACTGAAACGTTTCTCATGCCAGAAGGAGCCGCAATCAAGAGCAGCAAGGAGCCACGTCCCCACCCGCCTCTGCACAAAGCCTGGCACAAAATCAGAGCCAGCTTCTACCTCACTGTCTGACTTCACATTCCCTCATGAAATATTGATTCCTGTCCCCCTAAAAGTGGTAAAAAAAATCAGTACGGTAACAGAAGCCTCATCACATCAACACCGTCTGCGGCATCATTAGCAAATGCAATGGTAGCCCTCAGAGTTCTCAGAGAAAAAGAAGAGACCACAGAACGCCCAGTACAGAGGGAGTGGGGAAAAGAACCCGAAATGGAAAAACACAGAAACAAGAGAGGAGCCGGGCGGTGCGATGTGCATTCCAAGCTCCCAGGCGCTTCACAGGGATGAGTGACAGATGACTCCAGGAGAGGCCAGCGGGTCGAGCCCAGGCCCTGCGTTCTCTGATTCGCTTTTGGATGAGCTCGGGCCACTGAGTCAGCGCGTTTGTCAGGTTGCCTGAGGAGAACTGGCGTGAGTCAGGCAAGTACCACCCCACTCCCCTCCCTGGCCATTGCCACGTCCTGGGGGGCCGCCTGAGCCCCCTCACTCAGCTGACTCAGGGCAGATTCGCCACGTGCAGGGCCAAGTCCTGGTGGGCTGGAGAAGAGTGGCCTGCTCAGCAGCTCCTGAGATATGTAAAAGGCCCCAGCCCCTCACCCGCAGTGACCCCAGTCTGAACTCAGTGAGGATCAGGGGTGTCGGCCTTCCCGTGCCAGCCAGCTCAGCAGTAAGAGGACCCTCTGCAAACACAGCGGCCCCAGTGCCCAGAGGGCTTCCTCTCCGGCCACTTCAAACAGGTCTGTGGGCGCCATCTGGCCTGAAGGTGGCCAGGGATGGGTGAGAGCCTATGGGGGAGGGAGGAAAACCACCTCGCAAGCCTCAACAAGGCCGTTTCCAAATATTTACCTGGTTGTTGGCGTCACGGAAAAGCACCCACAGGAAAGCTCACTGCTCCACCGTGCTTTGCATTACTGAAAACCACAGACCAGCTGTCGCCCTGACAGGGCCACCTGTCCATCAGACTCCAGGCAGGAAAAGCGGGGAGGCTGGGGCGTCTGCAGCCAGCCTGCTGCGGGTCATCTCTCCACTGAAAAGAGGAGGGAAGCGCGACGCAGGGGCCCCGGGGGCCTTCCCCCCAGCTCCATCCCACGTGGCGCGTGGCCTTGCTTCCTCCGGAGCTGACAGCTGTGAAGGTCCCACTCGGGACAACGTTGCCGGGCACCTTCTACCTGAAGACCCATGCCCCCAACCCCACAGTCTAGCTGCAGAGATAGACTTCATTTGACAAATGAGTGAGATGATTCTAAACTGTGATAAACAGATGAGGAGGGAAAAGCCAAGAATGAAATGCGTTTGTCCCTGGGGTGATGTGTCGCCAGAGTGAGGCGGGTGATTGAGGGGACTAAGGCATAGGACGCTACCTCACACGGCGGGGTGGGGAGAGATGTCTGAGGCAGAATTTAACCAAAGGCCTGAAGGGGAGGTTAGCTGCATGAGGAGCTGGAGAAGGGTGCCCCTGGGAGGGGAACAGCCAAGGCCCCAGGGGGCAGCCCTGGCCTGTAGGAGACAACCAAGGAGTGGGGGTCTGAGCAGAGCAGGTGGGGACGGAGAAAGGGGAGCGGAGGGGCACAGGGAGGGAGGGAGGGGCGCCCACAATCAGGCCAGGCCCTCAAGGCCCTGGTAAGGAGTTCAGATCTCTCTAAGAACAGCATGAAATCTGCAAAGGGCTATATATAAGATGGGAAGAACATGATTCCAAAGATGCTTTTCTCAAGTTTCCTAATCACTGCAGCTGGACAAGCAGCTATTACCAAAGTAACTTTCCCTCCTACCTTCTTCAATACATCCCATTACCTCCGCCTGGTACTCCAGCCTAAAGAAACCGAACTGCTCTCTTTTTACTTTTCTCTCTCTCCCTCTCCCCACCCCTGCCCCAAACTGCTCAGGAAAAAAAATCCCCTGCAGGGACAAAACAGCACCCTTGGATGAAAGCTTGACAGACACTCTCACAGCCAGGGGCTCATGTTAAACGCATTTGGAAAGAGTTTGTAACTGAAGCTGAATCTGTTTGCCCTCAAAGCTGCTTTCTATTAACATGTTCACACGCACCCTGTCCCGACTTTCTGCAGCTGGGATTCCCTCCCCAGGCAGTCCGGCCCCAGTCATGGGTCCCAAGGAAAGGGGAGTTTCAGATTTGGGCAGAAGCGCAGAAAGGGATGCCCAGCCGGGATGCAGGGGGACACCTTCTCCCCTCCTCCATGGAGGGGAACAGCAGGGCAGGCAAGAGGAGCTGCTCCGTGAGCCTCTCCCAAAAGCTCTTCCGGGCCCCAAGACTCAGCAGGCAAAGTCAGCGCACATGTGTCTGCTCAGCAGTGAGACACAGAAAAAGAGTCATTTGGTCACAAGCCCAGAAACATCTCTGGCAACTTCAAGCCACTGGAGATGCGAGGGGAGCTCCAAGAACGGGAGGAAAAGAAGATATTAAACTGGGCTGAGGAAGTGTAAGAACTCAAGACAGTGCTGGGGTCTCAAGAGCAGGGGCTACAGCAGCTTCACCATGATAGGCTCTGTGGGTGGCATCCAGCTTCACTCTGCAATCCTAAGGGGAGCTTTTGCTTGCTCTAATTTGATCATGTGTCTACTCCTTGGCCACAGAGGGTAGGGCACCATGACCGATGGTCCCACCAAGGCTGTCCGATGACAGAGCTACTGGAAAAGGGGGGAGGTGGGTGGCAAGTGGGCAGTGACCACAGATATCCATGGTAATTTTTATTTCGCTCCAAGTGTCAAGAATACCACATTTACAGCCACACACAGTGGCACACACCTGTAATCCCAGCACTTTGGGAAGCTGAGGCAGGTAGATCACCTAAGGTCAGGAGTTTGAGACCAGCCTGGCCAACGTGGCAAAACTCCGTCTCTACTAAAAATACAAAAATTAGCTGGGCATGGTGGTGCACACCTGCAGTCCCAGCTACTCGGGAGGCTGAGGCAGGAGAATCACTTGAGCCCTGGAGGTGGAGGTTGCAGTGAGCAGAGATCATGCCACTACACTCCAGCCTGGGCAACAGTGAAACTCTTTTTCAAAAAAAAAAAATGTTTATGAAGGACAATGGAGGACCCTCCAAGTGAAATCAGGATGCCAGGGGAGGAACTGGGCCCAGATGATAAGCCATCACGTTAGTCACTGGGGCCATGGACGTGGTGGTCAGTCTCACCAGCTTCACTGGGTTACTTTTAAGTGGCCTTGGGGAGGCTAGGCCATGGTCTCACATGACAAGGAGCCACGTAGGTGATTTTCATTCCTCAAGCACAGCATCTGCTGGTTCTGTTCTGCCTTCTCTGTTTCCTGATCTCTTTCATCCTCTTTGTTATCCCTAAGATGACACAAAGCAAGGCCAGCCAGAGCCTCCCCCCGAAATAACCCATCATCAAAACAAGGGAACAAAAGAGAAAGAGCTGGAAGAGATGCTGTTACTCTCCCTACTTTCAACTACTATCAGCAAAAAAAAAAAGCAGTTTAGTCAGTGGAAACCAGTCCTTTGTGTGGGTGTCTGCAATTTAATATCCTTTCATTTCCAATTCCATTTTGAAAAGCCACGTCAGTTCAGTGTTCAATTTCAAGCACCCTTTCTTGAGGGGGGCTCGAAACACATGTCACACAGCATGCTGCCGGCTGAAGAGCTAAACTCCCGGGATGGCAGGAGCCAGGTCAGATGCACTCTGCAAAGCTTGTCTCTTGAGATTGTTCACGTCTTGCCAGGACATGCCGGGATGACACGAGGAGACAGTCTCCACCTTGGCTCAAAACCGGAAAAGAATATCCCCCAGCCAGAAGCAGCTGCACGGTATGTGCCCACGCATTCCAAACACAAAGTTACTCAGTGGGGGCGGCGTCCAGGCCAGCGCCCTGCCTACACACAGCCCATGCCCCGCTGCTGGCTGCCTCCCAAGGGCTCCCTGAGGCTGAACAGGCCCCACACGTGGCCACAGGGTGTGCTATTCTGACTGGCTCCTTCCGGTGAGACTACCACATCCTGGACACCTTTCTAGCAGCCTGTTCCTAAACCAGATGCACCCGCCTTCCCATGGGCTGTTTAAGGTCAAGCTGTCCCATCACACCACCGGGCCAGCCTGATTCCCTCCAGCAACAGCCATGGGCTTGGACACGTGGGGAGCAGCAGCCTGGCTGCCTTAGGAGAGCAGGATCATGAGGTGTTTGCTGTGTGGCCTCAGACAGGTTACTAGACTTCTCTGAGCCCCTGTTTCTTCTTCTCTAAAATGGGGATAATACAGCTATGAAGGCAGAGGCTGGCCCAATGATTCTGTGACCAATAAACACACTTTGAAAGATTAGTTGTTGCTAGAAATTCCACAGTGACCTAATAGAAATAACACGCAACTGCAGCCTCACTCAAGGCCAGTTACACACACCAGGCACAGTGCCTACGTCTACCCCCCACCTCTTCAGCCGTGCCTGTCCACCCAGCCATAGTGAAGCTACAGGAACATTGGGAAGGAGGGCTGTAAGTGCATTAGCTGGTGGTTTTCTGAAAGGCTGGTTGTGAAGGAGCCTGGGCTGGGCAGCAACTTGATAGTATGAAAAGGCGGAGAAGGAGACCCGGAATCCTACCACCCAAATGGCATACGCAGCGCTGTTTCCAGAATGAGGTGTACCAGGGTGCCATCGAACAGCACAAACAGCCTGAATAATTCCACACTTTTCCGGAATTTCTCAGCCCACGCCCAGGTAAAGGGAGGCAAGCAGAGGGCTGGACGAGAGACCCCACCCGGCTCAGTCTCTGGTCTTTTCCTTTGCCAGAGGCAGGATTCCAACCTCCTCTGATTCCTCCCTCCATCAGAAGTCTAGAAAATTTTAAGAATGTGAAGAAACTAGAAACCACGTTCTCACTGCACATGCCACACAGCAAACAAAACCTCCCTCATCGATGTGTCGAGTGGGGATTTTTGATGAGTCAATAAGAATATTGTTCCAGACATGAAGACTTTGCTAAGCAAATCAACAGAGCAAAAATGATTGCAAAGAGAATATCTAAATAGAAACCATTTTCAGATACAGCATTTCCCAAACTGACCTTGGTATGTCTCACTTCTGCCCCTCCCCCAAAAAATGTTGTATACTCCAGGGATTATAATTTGGGCAAATAGTTCAGGCAGCACCCTTTTGTAGGCAAGCAACGTGCACACTCGCATACTAAAAGCTCTGAGAAGGTCTGGAAAGAAGAAATCCATTAGCTCTGTTTTCATGCAAGGTTTCCAAAACGTTTAAAGTATGGAACATTGTTTTGAAACGCCTCTCATAGTCCTGCAACACCCCCATTTGGGAGAGCTGGTTTGTTTTCAAAGTAGCTGTTGACAAGTTGAGGATGGCTCAGTCTAAAACCCAGTAAATTCTATGTTCATTGTGAATGCATGACCTATCTGTGGAGGAGAAATAAAATCTGTAGCAAGAATTGCCACAAAATCAGGAATGGGAAGGAGCCTCAGTTTTCACTACTTACCTACTGATTTCTTTACAAGTCTATCGCTTTCTTTTATAAACATTTAAAACACTATTTTAAAAACTTTTACCTGGCTCCTTACAGAAGCTTCCCAGAGCCCCTTCCCCTCCCACATCCCCAGGCCAGCCACACTCAGTATCTCCTCAAGGCCTTCCTGTGATTGGTTCAGACTGGCTTCAGGGCCCCCTGAGAATCTCTTGCAATCACAGAGCTCTGGTGCCTTTGCCAAGGTTGTTCCAGGGCATCTGAGAACTCACCTCTGCAGGTGAGAACATACTCACCTGGTGGTCAATTTTGATCAGTGCAATGTCTGCTTTCTCATCCACATCCTTGATTTTGGCTTCATAGGTGGCACCGTTCTTCAGCTCGACTTTGACCCGATGCTTGTTGGTCACCACGTGGGCATTTGTCACAATCAGTCCATCTTCTGACACAATAAACCCAGACCCACTAGCCACCGGCACCTCCCGTTTAGAAAACGGAAGCCTAAAATCCAAAGGAGTATACAGGTAAGCCTGTAGCACCTTAAAATAAGCGCTTCAAAACAAGGGTTAATGAGTTCTGCAGCAGCAACACACACCTAGCAATCGTTCCTTTACATACCGGGCTTAACATTTAAAAACTAAACATCCTGCCAATTCTTTGCATGCATCAAAAAATTCCACTTCGAAAATACTCTTAGGGAATCTCTTCAGAGCCAGAGGTTCCTAAAACATTTAGAAGGGTCAAGAATGTAGATGTATATAGTCGAATAGGGAAAACGTTCTAAGGGAGACAGACCTATCTTAATGTAGGAAGATATTCAGTGACACTTTGACACTTTAATGTATCTCAAAAATAACTCTCATGTTTTGCTAGTGGCGGTGAAAGCTGCAGAGGGTATAGGAACAAGGAAGGCTCTCTTTACTTGCGAAACAATTCGATGTGAACGACGGCAGGGGCGATCTTCTCCACCACATCCGCGATAAAGTTGTATTTATGGCGCAAACTGTTGGGATCTTCCTGCCCTGAGAACAAAAGCAAAGGATAGATACTTAATGATACTCTGTTGTCGTCACCCAGAGAAAAATGTGGGTTAGAGGGAGCCAAGATGCCTTATCAGCCTTTGGAATTCTGAAGGCGTGGTGAGCACAATTCCCCCACTGGGGCTCAGCTGCAAATGTCCATTGAACTCCCAAGAGAGTCCCCATCCAGGTAAGGCAGTAAATTCCACTAATGATAACCTCTTAGCTCAGTTCTTTCTTCTCAGTCGTTTCACCACAAAAACACTGAGCAGAGGCACCAGCAAATACTTCGGCCTCACACCAGCCTTTCCAAGGAGCTGGCTGGCCAAGGGTCCCCACCCCCATCCTTTTTTTTTTTTTTGAGATAGAGTCTCGCTCTGTTGTCCAGGCTGGAATGCAATGGCACAATCTTGGCTCACTGCAACCTCTACCTCCCGGGTTCAAGCGATTCTCCTGCCTCAGCCTACTGAGCACCTGGAATTACAGGCACCTGCCACCACACCCGACGAATTTTTGTATTTTCAGTAGAGACAGGATTTCACCATGTTGGCCAGGCTGGTCTCGAACTCCTGACTTGAGGTGAGCCACTCACCTAGGCCTCCCAAAGTGCTGAGATCACAGGCATGAGCCACCACACCCAGCCAAGGGTCCCTTTTTGACGTAGCGTCACCCTCTGCCTGTGTCCCTTCCCTGAGTCCCCACTACCACAAAGAAGCAACCCTCCTGAACCCACTGCAAGAGCGAAGGAGCTGGGCTTTTCTCTAGGAGAGACCCATCAGACACATAGATCTGAGATTATTACAAAGAAACATCAAGGCAAAAAGAGCAGGTCCTGTCTTTCCCACTGACACCCCAACTCTGGCTGAGGCCATCATCTGTCCCCAAAGCAGTTTCTGCCATGCCTTAACCATGCATTCCAACCCTGCCTGAGAGATCCCAGACAAAAGGCATAAGAGGTGCCTTAGGACTGTTGGTGAGTAAAATAGAAAAATCAAACGACTGAAATGCTTTATACCTACAGTCATACACCACATAACATTTCAGCCAACCGTGGACCCTAATACCATTGTTTTTACTGTACCTTTTCTATGTTTTAATACACAAATACTCACCATTATGTTACAACTGCCTACAGGATTCAGTACGGTAACCTACTGTACAGGCATGTAGCCTAGGAGCAATTAGCTCTACCACCTGGCCTGGGTGAGTAGTGGGCTCTGCCATACAGGTGTGTGTAAGTGCACCCTGTAACATTCCCACAGCAATGAAATCACCTAACAACGCATTTCTCAGAACGTATCCCTGCTATTCAATGATGCGTGACTGTATACTACGGCGAGTGGCCCCACGTGGTGGGCTTTTCCAAAGCTACTTTCAACAAAGCTGTCACATGTCTTGATGTGAGGCCTGGGACAGGGCAAAAAGTTAGTTTCCACAACCAGAGGCACACACTAAGGCCAGTGATTCAGAAATGGACTGCTAGAGATTCAGGGTCCTGGGCTCCCATTTTGGTGGCATGGGTGGTGGCCGAGGCAATGTGTCCCTGGAAGTGCAGCCTTAGCCTACTACTCTGGCCCCTAATCTGTGCCACCTGCTGCTACCTCTTAACATGTCTCTGTTCAAGCAGGCTGGAGGGGTTCCAGGCTGGTCTGCAGCTAAGAGCCATGCCCCCCATTCTTCCCCCTCAGACTCGCTCAGTGCTGCACAAGCAGGCTCCAGGGACCTGCACTCCTCTGCTAGCTGCTCGCTATGAATTGACTCAGGAAGCTTTGGAAACTTTCATAGCAATTTCACATGGTAATCTTTACCAGCAGGACTGTGTGCCTGCCCCAAACACATATGCACATACACACAGAGATGCACATGCACACACACACACACACACACTATGCATACACACCCACACACACACATAAACACACCCCCCACACACACCCTCATACACTCACATAAACACTCACCTATACACACTTCCACACACATACATATACTCACAGATGTGCACATACACACATACAGTGACAAACACGCATACAAACACACGCATACATACACACATACACACATGCCTCTCTCACCTCCAGGGTGGTAGCCCTTCCCCAGGCTCTAGGCTGTAAGTAAAAACTGTGAGATGTCCCAGCCTTTTTGTGACCCGTCACAGCTGCATACCCACTGGCTCCCACATCCCTGCCACGCTGGGTCACCAGGGACCACAGTAACCCAAGTTGACACCATGGGGCACAGGGACATTGGGAGGACCACCTGTCTCTCCTAAGCTTGCTTTCTCAGAAGTGAGAGTGCATTAGTGAACAAAAGGCCCCTTTCTGTCCTGGCTCCTGACCTCTGAGCTGCTTTATTTAAAGATTAGAATCATCTCTTTTTACATAGCATGGTTTTCTAGGGTGCAGAAAAAGATCTGCAACTACTAGGAAAAATAATTTAACAAATTCAGGGCAGTATCATTTTATTATTTTTGTTTTAAAAACTCTTTCATCTGCTGCCTTAATTTAATTTTTTCTACCTTCCTGTGGAATAGGAAAGTCAGGTATCCTTCCCATATTGTATATGGGAAAACTGAGGTTTATAGACTTTAAATAAATTCTCCATGGACACTAAAGTTTCTTAGTAGGGAGTATAACTAACAGGTAGATCTGAGCAAGCCCTCCCAAACTCACAGTGTCACCAGATCTAATCTACAGCTTCTCACTTCAACACGGCCCCCTATATATCTGCTACCCTCCCAGGTTTCCAGGTAGTTGCAAATAATTGCTGTGTCTCTCCCCAAGCACTCCAATGGGAGGTGTAAATAACTGAATGGAAATGTTCCTTCTCAACACAGAGCCTGGCGAATGTCACCAGAGACAGCTGTAAACAAACGCATCTGGGCTTCCTCAGACCAGCTCCCTGGGGAAAGGCCAAGAAGAGGTTTAACTCTGGCCAGGCCAGCAACCCAGAGACAGCATGGTGTTTTGGAAACTCTCACGAGAAGAATGATTACTAGCACTTTGCCACTAAGGATCTTTAACTTACTTCCTGTTTCTGGCTTCCCAAATTAGGTATGGGAGAATTTGCCCACGCCAGGGACAAACATGAAGATGGATTTTGCTGGCTAAAATGAGAGGCAGTTGCCTTCTCACACAGATACAGAAAGTGGCTCCAGGGTCTATTCCCCAGAAAGCAACAAGGAAGATGAGGGAGGATCTCGCCTGGCCACTGGAAGGCCCAGTTCCAACCTCAGTCCACTGGGCAGCCTCCATTTCCTCATCTGTAAAATGGACCAACTGCTTCTAGAACGAGCCGTGACGTCTGTTCCAGCTCCAACCTCCTATGATCTAATCCCTGTCTCTCCCTCTCCCCAGCATGCCGCAGGAAGATAGAGAACATGTGAAATTCGAGATGAGGTCCAGGACTCTCCAAATTCTATAGATGAGGAAACAGAAAGAAGGGACAGTGGGAGCACAGGCCATAATGACAAGCTTGACTGACAGGCCTTCATCGACGCGTCTCAGACGAAAAAGCAACCATTGACTTCCATTTTTACCATCCCTCTGTGGACCAGTGGCAACAGGAAGATAGAACAGAAATAACTAAACAGAAGAAACATCAACTAACTGTTCAAAGATGGACAAAATGTCCACTGAAAGAGGAAGAAATATTTGGCTTGTCCAAATGCCATTTCAGAGTGAGGAATAAAAGTGTGTCTAAAAGTAACTTGGTTCAGTGTTAGACTCCTATTCCATTAAAAAGCCTCGTCCATCAAACTAGATGGAGTGGCCATTGTGTGATGGTCTACAGATACCCTGGCTGGCTAGTCTGCTGTGATCTCAACTGTGGGTCAACTATCTTCCTTCCAGAGGGATCAGTTCAGATGGAGAATCCCCATAAATGGGCCCAGGCTGGGTCTGCTACTGCCTACTCTCCAAGGGGTAGAGGGGACAGAGGGTGGGAGCATCCAGGCCACTCAGCATGTGGAGAAGGCTGTGCATGGACTCTGGCCTCAGACGGACCACAGCATGACCCTCAGCTTGGTACTCACTTAGCTGTGTGGCCTTGTATGTGTCACTTGACTCCTTCAAGTCTTAGCCCCTCATCCATAAATGTGATAACAGCATCTCCCCCTATGTGTTTCCTGTGCTGATTTCATGTTCTACTGTATATGAAATGTTTGATCAAGCCATGGCATACAATTTAGAGGAAGAAAATCCAAGGGACTGGCCACCAGCTGCTCAGTGGCAGCTCTGCCCAGGTGCAAGCACATCACACATCAGTGGCACAGCACAGAGGTAAAGGGAAGTATCTGGAGACCCACTCAGCCCCTCAGCTCCTCTAATGGTATCATTGTATCACTTCGTAGGTATGATCCAGGGGAAGCTGTGTGGCAGGCTGGTTTTTCTAGCCTTAACCTGTATCTCTTCTCCCCAGCTTACAAGGGTACCCCATAGCCACTACAGAAGGGAGGCAGAGCAAGGTCAGAAGATAATCTAACCTGAACTGCAGCCCAGATGAGCTCTTAAACCTGACGAAGCAACCAACCTGAAGAAGGCAAATGTAACGCCCTAGGAGGTAAGGACCATGCCTCCTCCCCACACTGTTCTGTTAGGCCAGAACTGAGGCAGCAGAAGGTAATGGAGATGGGAATCCTCTCGCAAGGTCAAGCCTGGCCCTTCTAAGTGCCCTTTTATTGAACAGAAAGCTGGAACTGGCTGCCATTCAGTAATGGACCACACAATGAGGCCCGAAAAAGAAAGAAAAGGCATAGAGACTGGAAAGGAAAATGTAAAACTGTCTTTATTTGCAGATGACATATATGATAGTCAGTATAGAAAAATTCTAGAAATCTATGAATATATGACTGAGTTTATCAATGTCACAGGATAACAGGTTAATATATGCCATCAATTGCATTTCTATGTATTGGCAACAATTGGAATCAAAATTTTTAAAATATCAACCGTAACAACATAAAAAATAAAATACTGAATAATTGGAGAAATATTTAACAAGATATGTGCAAGATCGTACTCTGAAAGCTACAAAATGCTATCTAAATAAAGAAGATGTAAGTAAATGGAGAGAAATACCACACTTGCAGATCAGAAGATTCACTGTTGTTAAGCTATCAGTTTCTCACCAATTGACTCATAGATTAAGCATACTCTCAGTGAAAATTCCAAGCAAGAGTATTTGTAGAAATTGACAAGCTATTTCTACAATATATGTGGAAAGCACAGAGCCTAGACAATCCAAAGTAATTCTCCAAAAGAAAAAACTGAATGACTTATACAGTACTACATGACTTCATTTTTAAAAAGAAAAATTGGACAACTAAGATTTGTAAAATGATAAGTTGCAACAATTTATAGAGATGGATCTCTCCACTTACCTAATAAATATTTATCATTACTGGTTTTTAACACAACAAATGGCCCATTAAGAGTAGCCAACATTTCTTGTAACTTTGTAGTTTAAAAACTGCCAGGATTCCCAAGATAATAAATGATTCATCTTTCCTCTTTATAAACTACTAGTCAAGCACACAACTTCATAAATGTTGCTTCCCTGAAGCATGTCATCCCTGGAGTTTCACACGTAATACTTCTTAACTACTTTCAACAAATTCCTTCAGGGAGGAAGAAAAGAGACATACCCAGTGTGGATAAGTTTCAGTCATTATTCTCCAACATTTCATGTTACTCAAAAGAGCAAGGCATTAGTGTTTGACATTCATTGTCACACTTAGCAAAATTTGTTGCAGTAAATATGAAAATTACCGTATGGGGAGTATGAATTAAAGGATAGACTTTTATCTGTGTTTCTCTCAAAAGAATAAGCACAAAATTGATCATGTGCTTTCAATACATCAAAATGTATGCTTCTTTCATCTTTAAGGCAAAAACATCAAGTAAAGATTAGATCTGAGGCAGGAAGAAGCCAGAATCCTTGTGATCCTAATGCCATGGTTCCCATAGTCTGCCCCAAGGGACCCCAGAATGACACAGAAAATCCACTGATATTTCAGGTTTTCTGGGGAAATACAGCGATACTTGATCACTGTAAGACACCTTGTAAACTAGCTCTGGATGGATCGTAGTTTCAAAATCAGATCACACTACCTCGCTTTTCATGACTCCATATGAAGTTGGATTTCTGGCAGTCACTGTAATAAAAAAAAAAAAATGTACCACACAAAAATCAGTGTTGAACTGGAAATGGTGGTGTCCAATCTGACTCCAAGATTTTAAAGGTCATGTGACACCCAACATGTGCACACATCCCATTCATAAGTGATCATGCTTATTGAACAATGAAATTAAAATATCTTTTTTTTTAATGCCCACTGTGTTATAAGGACACAAATACTTATCAGATTGTTTAGACCCCATTAATTGATAAATGGAACTGTTGGTATTTTTTGGCCTCCATGAAAAAATGACTGCACTACTGTTTTAGTCTGTTTTCATGCTGCTAATAATGATATATCTGAGACTGGGAAATTTGCAAAAGAAAGAGGTTTAATTGAGACTTACAGCTCCATGTGGCTGGGAAGCCTCACAATCATGGTGGAAGGCACGGAGGAGCAAGTCACGTCTTACATGGATGGCAGCAGGCAGAGAGAGAGCTTGTGCAGGGAAACTCTCCTTCATAAAGCCATCAGATCTTGTGAGACGTATTCACTATCATGAGAACAGTGCAGGAAAGACCTGCCCCCATGATTCAATTACCTTCTACTGGGTCCTTCCTACAACATGTGGGAATTCAAGATGAGATTTGACTGGGGACACAGCCAAATGATATCAACTGCTAAGGGTGCCACCAACCATGACAGTTGGGGAAACTCTGTCTGATGCTCTTGGGCTCTCTGCAGTGATTGAGCCTGAATCCCTGCACAGACGCAAGCACTTGGAACAGAGGCAGACAGACAGCAAATATCCACAAAGCTTCAGCATAAAGCCCTCCATCTGCCCCATGTGCCCCATGAGGGGCCCTGGCAAAGTGCTATCATCTCAGCTTGTGGAGAATATGTAGAAGTGAAATAGTGAAGCTGCAGCTGGTTGAGGCCACAGTCTCCTGTCCCCAGTCACACATCTATCCTGTCAAGGTGGCTGCCAGCATTTGGGGGAAGAGGCTAAGGGAAAAGTAAAACTGCAGAATCATTTTGTTTAGGTTAAATGAGATATATTTGTGTGCCTTAAAGTCCCTTCTGTGTCTAGTTAAGTTGCTGTCTCTATCCTGCTATCTGTGTGGTCTCCAGGGACACCTTACCACCCACCCTGCCAGTTCCCCTGGTGCAGAAGACAGTGAGTGTGTGGGTAGTAGAAAAATATTGAATTGAGGCTGGGTATGGTGGCTCACGCCTGTGATACTAGCAAACTTGGGGAGCCTGAGGCAGGCAGATCACTTGAGGTCAGGAGTTCGAGACCAGCCTGGCCAACATGGTAAAATCCTGTCTCTACTAAAAATACAAAAATTAGCTAGGCATGGTGGCAGGCGCCTGTAATCCCCACTACTTGGGAGGCTGAGGCAGAGAATTGCTTGAACCCGAGAGCTGGAGGTTGCAGTGAGATCGTATCACACCATTGCACTCCAGCCTGGGTGACAGAGCAAGATTGTGTCTCAAAAAAAAAGAAAAAGAAAAAATAGAAAAATACTGAATTGATCATAATAATGATCCAAAAAATAATAAATTATGATATTTTCTCTGTGGGAAATATTACAAAATCATTGTCACATGAAAAGGTGAGCAAAGAGTTAACAATCAAAAAAGAGGAAGGAGAGAGGGGCATTCTCAAGATGAAAGAGTATTCAGCAGTTAACTTTTAAAATCTTGTTTTTCTGGATTTTGTAATGTTTGTAGTATTTCTCTATTTTCTGAAGTTTGTCATTTTGGGCATTTTCTTTTTTCAATCTAAGTAAATAAGAGTTTCATGGCTAATATTATATTCATAATTTTGAGGGTTTTTTTTCTTGAAGAGGATCTCCTGCATGGTACAAGTTTTGGATTCCATGAAACCTGGACCTGCCAGTGGGAGAAGGTGCCAATTCCTGCCCAGGTAGCAGGTCCCACTGTCCCTCATCCTCCCACCGCCTTCCTCCAGAGCGCTTGATTGGCTCCCAGCATAAGGGGCACTCGTGCTACGCCAGCAGGACACCAGATCTATGCCTATAGGACATGCTGCCTTGGCCAGACAGCAAGCAGGGACCCTCAGTCATCAACACTCCATGGCCAGCATGGGGGCTTCACTTTAAGGAACCAAGGCAGCTTTCCTTGGCATTCCCATTAGACTCCCCGGCCAGCCCTCTCCCCACACTATCCCAGGTGTGCCAACCCCCTTTAAACACATCAGTACTTCCTTGTCCCTGCACGGGACCCCGGTGCCCTGCCCCTCTTCTTGGCTCGGCCTCTTGTCCCTTCTTCCTGCAGAGCTTCCTGCCCTTGCCCACCCTGATGTGGCAACTTGGGTTCGCCAATGCAGAGCATCCGGGATGGCTGGGACACCAAGTTGCACTCCAACGCACCACACGTTCCCCGTGGGGCCAGTCACGCTAAGAAAGGTCACACCGTTCGGCTTCAAGTTAATGTCTCAGTGCCCACTTCTGCCCCTTACGGCTGTGTGACTTCAGACTATGCCTGTCCCTGCTTGAGCCTCAGTCTCCCTTTCTGTAACACGTAGCTAACATCACTACTCCACAGGGCTTGGGAGTCCTAGGTGAGGCTGCACAGTAAGCACTAAATATCATGCCCCATCTTCAAGGCCAAGGCCACCAGGGTTACCATCTCCCAGCTCTCAGCCCAGAGTCAGGTCTTCACATACCCCCACCAGGTGCATTTCAACACCTCCAAGTGGCTTTTCTCAAGTTTCTGAAGCTTCCAGGAATCCCACCCTATGCTAATTCATGCAGGCCTCACCTCTGTCTTCAGTGTCTCCCCCTAACTGACAATGCCACTTTAGGGTACATAAACTTCCTGCAGGATCCCCATAGCCGTCTCCATCTCCTCGGGCCCACAGTGCCCTCTCATTTGCCATGTGGCATCGATTCTTCCACTCTCCCAGGACACCTTAATGCACACCCTCATCCTACAAACCTCTCCCCACACCTCCAAAGTGCTCCACTCCTTCCCCTGCATTCATGCCTTTTTCTCTTCCTGGAATATCTCATTCTCCTCCCCTCTAGCTAGTCAAATCTCACCCAACCTTCAATGTTGGCAATAAAATAATAATATCAATAAGAAGAATAGAACCTATTTATTGTAGAGTATCTACTATGTGTCAAGCCCAATAACAAGTAAAATGTTATCTCTAATTATTCATGCAAGCCTGCAGGGTGCATCTTAACACCAGTCTACAGAAAGATGGAAAAAAAACGAGGATCAGAGAATTACATCATGATGCCCAAAGCTTCAGAGCTGGCAAGTGGCAAAAGCGAGAGCCTAACCCCATCTGTCTGGCTCCCAAACTGGCCTCTCTCCTTGGTTCCCGCCTTCTCAGCCAGCCTCCAGCCCCCTGCAGCCCACACCATTATGGGAACATGTTCCACACTTCGTGACATCAGGGCCAGGACGCAGGATTAACAATCTAACCTTCCCTTCCAGCCAGAACAATCCTGCCTTCCAATTTCTCAGCTGAGTTGATAAGTACAGCTAATTTGGAAAACAGAATGCAGTGTATTCGAGGGAAAAGAAATGAATCCTCCTTTATTCACAGGGAACTGCATGTTCCCAAAATGCAAATCAGTTGCAAGAGCAGATTGATCCAATCAATGGCATTGTAATGCACCGTCCTAGATTCAGGACTAGCCAGATAATTTGCAGTGCCCAGTGCAAAATGAATATGTGGGGTTCCTTGTTCAAAAATTATTAAGAATCTCAAGAGAGCAGCAGCAGAGCATTAAAACAGGTGCAGAACCCTTCTGAACACGGGGCACTGTGTGACTGCACAGGTCCATGCCCATGGGGCCAGCTGTGCCTGCATTTCAAATACCCAAAATCCAGGTTTGTCACAGAAAAGCATCTCAGGAGCTGCTGAGGTGCTACTGGAGATGCTGCCTTCATCTGGTTGAACCCAGGAGCCCAGGAGCAGACTGCGGGGGCTGACACAGTGGCCCACCTGCAGGGAGGCAAGGTACCCATCCTCCCTGCAATGCCAGGACAGTGCATACTCCAGCCACAGCAAGCTGTGCGGCCCAGGCAAGCCCCTCATGCTGATGCTTCCGCGAATTTACATTCTAATATCTCTCCCAGCTCGCAAATCACTTGTGATTCTTCACCTGATTTCTTCCACTTTCAAGACCAGCAAAAGTATTCCTACTTTCAAGGTTACAAATAAGAACACAACCCACTACCAACAACTGCCAGGATTCAGGGGAAAGGATGAGATGTGAAGACAGAAACCCAGCCAAGAATATGGCTGGACTGGGCCAGTGTCTGCTCACCAGGACAGAGGCCGGGATCAGCTAAGAAACGGGGCAGGCCTGTCAGCAGCAGCTCGTTGTCCCAGCCTCCCTTCCTTCTGCCACGTGGGTCTGGGCATACGTAAGTGACAAGAAAACGCAATTTCTTTCAGAGGCAAGAGCACAAAATGCATCATGCAGATGTTGGAAATTAAGGCCAATGGATAGCATGTTCCATCCTCACTTGAAGGGCCAGGCAGCAACCTCCCGACCATGTAAGGACCAGGAGAGGTAACTGCCCAGGAGACTGCCTGCTGGGCCCCCACTGCTGTATGCTCAAAGTCCTGCCCTAAAGCCTGGGACATTTCTCCTGGTTGCCTGCAGACACACTGCCACCCTCTCTGGCAAGGTTGCTAGACACGAGTCAGAAGCTGTAAATAAAGAAGGCCAGCACGGCAGGCCTCCAGTGAGGTGTCAGGAGAACTCAGAATAATCTTTGGGATGACACACTCCTCAGCTGCCATCAGTACTTTCCCAGCCCAGCAACCCAGCAGGAGTGAGGTCCAGCCTCTGAGACCGCATCCTCCAGGTGCTAGCAGCTTTTGGGAGGTCCAAAATCCAGTGGCACCCAGACTTTGGTTTGTGGGGGTACATGCTGGAGGCCATCTTCATCTTCATCTTTAGGCCATCTGAGGGGTTCATCTTATATTTCTTTGGCCTCCCCTTCAGCCCCAAGCATGGCTTGATTAAAAGTAACTACAAAGAGGCTGCCTGCTGGATAAATAAATCCAGACCCAAATCCAGATGGGACTCCCAGGAGGAAATGACACACCAGGAACCTTATCAACAGGTGCCCAGGGTCAGTCACTCTCATCCACTTGGTTCCACCTCCCAGCTCGGCACCTTGACAGAGAGGCGGGGGACGATGAACACAGCCAGGGCTGGATGCACGCTCAACCATCCCTCCAGCACTCCTCTTACGTCCCAGCTTCTCACTGTCCCAGCAGAAGCACCTGCCCTCTGCCACCTGCATTTCTGATGGGGCAGGGGTGCAACAGCAGAGAGAATAAATGCCAGGGCTACAAGCCCAGGGCAACTAGGACCGAGTGCCTGCGAACGGCCAGTCATAGGTAGCAGGAAGAGAGGACCCGGAATATAGATCTTTACACTGAACGCAGGGTCCCCACCACTGGACTTTTCACTGTCAGGACTTGAACGTGGGCTCCACCACTCTGGATGAGCACAGGAACCTGAGGGCAAGCCAGACGCCTGCAGCAGGTGTGAGCAGGCCTGTGCAGGCAGGACCCAGATGGAGGCAGGTAGTTAACTAACCTGATGCTGTGCAGCTGGAGAGAGGGGCTGGTCCACGCTCAGGAGGCCAAGGACGGCTTTTCCCTAAGAAAAGCTCCCTTTGCGAGGTTTCTTGCTGAATTTAAGAACGACCATGAGAAACACAAGTGGGTCAGGCAGGGAGTGGGGAGAGAGACAGCACGTGGGTTGCATTTCAACCAGCCATGAACTGCAGAGGAACACGGAGCGCTTCCTCCTCCTCCAGGGAACTTGGTTATGTTCTCTCGGAGGGTCAGGAGAGAAATCAATTTGCAAAGGTTCCTAATGGCCAATGAGGCATGAAGCGAAAGGGGGTGGGGTGTCCTGTCTGCAAGAGGGGTGGCCTGGGGGAAAAGAAAAAGAAGCATATATGACCCAGTGAATGCAGCAAAGCTGTCCCGCAAGACAGTTTGAGTGGCTGCATGCTGTCTGCCCCGCTCCCTTGAATTCCAAGGAAATGCGTCAGCCACGGCTCTAACCCAGAGCCCGGCCCAGCACCGGTCTGGGCAGGGAGGCAGCAGAAACAGAAGCGAGACCCTGCACATTCCAGGAAACCAGACCCCCATTCTAATCGCTGCTGCTGCTACTGCACATTCCAGGGCGCCAGGGCCATGGGCGCAGAGGGGCCTATGCAGCTGGATTTCCTCGAGCTCTGCAGAGAAAATGCGCAGGAAAGACAGTGGCACCACGAAGTGGTGGCCCAGGCAGCCAGCTGAGGTCTAAAGGAAACCTGGGACCCTAGGCACCATCAGGGCCACTGCAAATCTACGGAAAGACACAGCCTTCGGTGCCTCCCACAGCCAGTGGCCCTCAGACCTACTCTTGTTAAATACACCGAATTCACAAGCAGGAATTATTATGTGTTTAAAAAGGTTAACATTTGAATGGTGAATGGCCACGCTCTCTCTGTCTTTTGTACAGAAATAAAGAAATGAAATTCAGAAGAGTCTCATGTGACCTCTTTCTTTCCTTTTAATGAATCAAGGAGGAAGGGGCGGGGGAGCCGGGAGCCTGGCCTTTCAGCCCACATTGGCACTTCCAAGTGCTGGCAGCCCCGTCTTTCCGGGACAGTCTCGCAGACGGCTCCAAGTGGGAAAAGCTCTCCGGACGCCAGACCTCAGGCTGCTGCCCCTTCCCGCGTGTCCCGAGTGCCTTGAGCAGTCACCGTAGCAGGGGCTGGGCCAAGCCTACGGCAGATGGTGCCTGGAAAAGTCTTGTGGCAGGTGAGGTGAGGAGGAAGACTCACCCAAACAACGCTAAGACAGTCTCTCTCAAATGGAGCAGATTCGGAAGGTGCTTTTCGGGGGGCACCTGGCCAGCTGGCTGTGAACCCCTCACTGTTCTGTCAGTCATAAGCACAGCCTAGTTCTGCGGCTTTGGCTTTACTGGGGAAAGTGCCTTTTCCAGAACAACATGTCCATGTTTAAAGGTGCGTGTCATTGAAAATCACTTTTCACACTAATTGGCAAAAAAAAAAAACGTGTTTTTCAGTCCCTGCTTGGATACCTACGGTGGGTGCTCAGGCTTGATGGGTGCTGTTACATTTGATAGTCTCTTCTGGCCTATTTTATGTATTCGGGAAAAGCTTCCAATCAATTCCACTGCACCAGTTTTTTTTTCAGGAGCCTCCTGAATGCCCAACACGATGTGTCTATTATTATCTTTGGGGAAACAGCTGACTGCTCAGTTCACGAAAACACCATTAACTTTCCTCCTGATAAGCGTCTGGCTCCGGTCCTGACCTTCGCAGATTTCTCGGCTGGGCTCGCTTCCTGCGCCGACTCCTCTGGTTGTTATGTCTGGAGCTGCCCGGGCTGCAGCCCCGCTAGCCCTCCAGCCTCAGGCTGCAGACTGGGGGGCAGTGCCCCCCCGGGCTGAGTCTGCCTCCCCCACCTCCCCGTGCAGGAGCTGGGCCTGGGGCTGCAGGGAGGCCGAAGAGACACGCGAGAGGGAGGTGACGGTGAATCAGCCCCAGTGTCCAGGAAGAGGCCAGTTCTTCCAAGCAGTACCCAGCGCCCACGTGAGGGGAACTTGTAAAAGAGAGACAGGCGCCAGAAGGAAGCTTTGGCTCCAGTGAGAAGTGCAAAGTGGTCCCGGACCCAAAACGAGCCACTTCCCCTCCAGGGCCTCAGTGACCTCAGTGGTAAAAGGAGGGGGTAGGCTAGACCATTTCCATCATCCCTTCCAGCTCCAAAAAGGTTATATGATCTAATAAATCTGAAAAGTGTATTTCCTCATGTTTTCCTTTCAGTGTGTAATCCCCATCCCTATAGAATATTCTTGGTTTTCATGAGGGCTTCCTGAGTCAGGTGCTAAGTTTCTTCCAATGGAACCGGTCAATACCTCCTCCGCAATTTAGACTTTCACAGTGACTTTCTGGAAAATCCTGAAATTTGGATTCCCCATTAGGGAGAAGAGATAAAATTAAAGTCTGGTTTCGCTGTATCCATACAAAGGAATATTTTTAATCATAAAATGGAATGAAATAATGATCCAGGCTACAATGTGGACAGCCTTGAAAACACACTAAGAGACAGAAGCCAGTCACGTACTGTTTGATTCCATTTATATGAAATGTCCAGAATAAGCATATTCATAGAAACAGAAAATTGCCTAGGGTTGGGCAGAGGAGAAGAACGGGGTGGCTACTAATGGATGCGGGCTTTCTTTTCAGGGCGATGAAAGTGTTCTGAAACTGGCAGCGATCGGTGCACGATTGTGAATAGATAAAAACACCAAATTGCACACTTTAAAGGGGTATGTAAATTACATATCAATAAAGCTGTTTTAAAAAGAAAAATAATGTTTTCTTTTTGCTTTTTTAATGTGACTACTAGAAAATAATTTTGTATATGCAGCTCCTGTTATACTTCTGCCTATGTGTACAAAACATTTGAATAAATATTTTCATCACTTTTCAAAACAAACCAAATCAGTCTGGTCTCCTCCCGCATCCTGGACAGAGCTGGCATCCGAGAAGCTCAGTGCAGTGAGCCCTAGGCTGGGCGTCCTGAGACCCGGGTTCTCTGTCCCCTCCCAGCTTGTGACCTCCAGGCTTTAGTTGCCTCACTGGTCCCAGGCTGCTCACCTGAGACACAGGTGTTGGAAGGATGAGCTGAATCACACAAGCCCCTCCCAGGAGAGACTGTCTGTGATCACAACTCACCCCCTCTCCAGGTAGAACCAAATTTAAAAAGTGCTCATTATTCTACCCCAAACATTGCTCAGCTCTTAAGAGCAATTGACCTAAGAATAAAAGTAAACTGTGAGACCAAAACAGTGATCTACCAGTGAGCAGAATGGCTGGGGTTTGGCATCATCTTCTTCCATTATTCCTGAAGGATTTCTTTCGGGAGAATTTCTTTCAGTGACTTAAGAGGTTGAAATTCTAGAGTTGATGGCAACAAATATGGCTACAATCCTGGAAAGTAATTTGGCAATTTATACCAGAACCATAAAAATTCCAAATCCGAACAGACACTTTACAAAAGAAGACATACATGAGGCCAATAAACATATGAAAAAATGCTCATCATCACTGGTCATTAGAGAAATGCAAATCAAAACTACATTGAGATATCATCTTACACCAGGTAGAATGGCGATCATTAAAAAATCTAGAGACAACAGACGCTGGAGAGGATGTGGAGAAATAGGAACACTTTTACACTGTTGGTGGGAGTGTAAACTAGTTCAACCATTGTGGAAGACAGTGTGGCGATTCCTCAAGGACCTGGAAATAGACATTCCATTCGACCCAGCAATCCCATTACTGGGTATATATCCAAAGGATTATAAATC
>PVKP010016941.1:0-47163 GCA_004027715.1 Plecturocebus donacophilus
AAAACAGAGATATAGGGGTAGAAAATTTATTGGAAGAGACAATAACAGAGATCTTCTCAAATCTAAAGAGAGGTATCAATATTCAAATAAAAGAAGGTTACAGAACATGAATCAGATTTAAGCTAAAGATGACTACCTCAAAACAATTACTAATCAAACTCCCAAAGGTCAAGGATAATGAAAGGATTCTAAAAGCACCAAGAGAAAAGAAAGAAATAACCTACACTAGACCTCAAATATGTCTGGCAGCAGACTTTTCAGTGGAAACCTTACAGGCCAGGGGAGAATGGCATGACATTTAAATTTCTGACAAAAAGAAACAGAAAACTTTTCTCCTAGAATAGTATATTCAGCAAAAATATCCTTCAAACATGAAGGAAAAATAAATACTTTCCCAGAAAAACAAAAGCTGATGGATTTCATCAACACTAGACCTGTCCTATAAGAAATGCTAAAGGGAGTTCCTCAACCTGAAAGAAAAGGATGTTAATGAGCAATAAGAAATCATCTGAAGGTACAAGCGCACTGGTAATAGTAAATGCCCAGACAAATACAAAATATTCTAACACTGTAATTGTGGTGTATAAACTACTCATCTTTTAAGTGGAAAGACTAAAAGATAAACCTATCAAAAATAAAAACGATAACCACTTTTCATGACATAGACAATGTAATAAGATACAAATAGGAACAACAAGAAGTTAAAATGTGTGTGGAGGTAAGATTAAGTATAAAGTTTTTATTAGTTTTCTTTTTGTTTATGCAAACAGTGTTAAGTTGTTGTCAGCTTAAAATAATGGATTATAAAATAGCATTTGCAAGGCTCATAGCCTCAAATTAAAAACATACGATACACAAAAAAGAAAAAGCAAGAAATTCAATCATACCACCAGAGAAAGTCATCTTCACAAACAGTAGGACAGAAAGGAAGAAAAGAAGGAAGAGAATACCACAAAACAACCAGAAAACAAGTAACAAAATGGCAGGGGTAAGTCTTTGCTTATAAATAAAAACATTCATGTAAATACACAAAACTTCTCAATCAAAAGGCACAGAGTGGCTGACTGGATTAAAAAGCAAGACCCAATCTTTTGTTGCCTACAAAAAACACACTTAACCTATAAGATACAAATAAAACACAGTTTGCCTATAAATCTCATAAAGGGATGGAAAAAAGATATTCCCCGCAAATAAAACAAAAAAAGCAGAAATAGCTATACTTATATCAAACAAAATAGGTTTTAAGACAAAAACTATTTTAAAAAGACAAAGAAGGTCATTACATAATGATAAAGGGGCCAATTCAGCAAGAGAATATTACAGTCGAAAATACGTATGCACCAAACACTATTGTACCCAGAAATATAAAACAAATATTACTATAGACAAAGAGAGGGATAGACCCAAAAATACTAATAGCTGGATATTTCAGCACCACACTTTCAGCATTGGACGAATCATCCAGACAGAAAATCAGCATAGAAACATTAGACTTAATCTGTACTCTTGACCAAATGGACCTAATAGATATTTACAGAATATTTCATCCAACAGCTGCAGAAAACACATTATTCTCTTCAGCATTCTCAGAGACAGACCATATGTTAAGCCAAAAACAAGCCTTAAAAATTTTAAAAATATTGAAATTATGTCAAGATGCTTCTCTAATCACAATGAAAAAACCTAAAAATCAATAACAAGAGGAATTTTGGAAACTATACAAACACATGGAAATTAAAAAATATGTTCCTGAATGGCCAATAGGTCAATAAGGAAATTGAAAAGGAAATTTAAAAATTTCTCAAAACACTGAGAATGGAAACACATGATATTAAAACTTATGACATTCAGCGAAAGCAGTACCAAGTGGAAGGCAACAAGGGAAGGAAGGGAGGAAGGAAGGGAGGAAGGGAGGGAGGGAGGGAGGGGAGTTAGTTCAAATACATAACTTAATGATGCATCTTTAGAAGCTGAAAAAGAGCAACCCCCCTCCCCCCAATTAGTAGAAGAAATAAAAAAGATCAGAGCAGAAATAAGTGAAAATGAAAAAAAAAATACAAAAGACTAAAAAATTGAAAAGTGGGTTTCTGAAAAGATAAAAACAAATCAACAAACCTTCAGCCAGATTAGAAAAGAAAGAAGACCTAAATAAATAAAATCAGAGATTTAAAAGTAGATATTACAACATATATCACAAAAATTCAGAGGAGCATTAGAGGCTACCATGAGCAATTATATGCCGATAAAATGGAAAACAAAGAAAAAACAGAAATTTCCAGATACATACACTCTACTGAGATTGAACCATGAACAAATACAAAATCTGAATAGAAAAATAAGTAATGAAATTAAAGCTGTAATAAAAACTCTCCCAGCAAAGATAAGCCTGGGATGCAATGGTTTCACTGCTGAATTCTACCAAACATTTAAAGAAGAAATAATGCCATTCCTGCTCAAAAAGTATTTCAACAAATAAAGAGGGAACACTTCCAAACTCATTTCACAAGGCCAGTATTACCCTGATCCCAAAACTAGACACATATGCATTTAAAAAGAGAGAGAGAGAACAGAGTAAACTATGGGTCAATATCCCTGAATAACAATGTTACAAAAATCCTCAACAAAATACTAGCAAACTGAATTCAACAACACATTAAAAAGATGATTCTTCATGATCAAGTGGGATATATTCCAGGGACACAAGGATGGTTCAACATATGCAAATCAATCAATGTGACACATCACATCAACAAAATGAAGGATAAAAACCATATGATCATTTCAATTTATGCTGCAAAAGTATTTGGTAACATTTAACATCCTTTCATAATTAAAAAAAGAAAACCTCAAAAAACTGGGTATAGGATGAACATATTTCAATAAAATGATAAATGGATAAATTTCTAGACACAAAAAACCAATTGATACATACAATGAAAGCCATGAGTGACAGACCCGCAGGTGGTATCATCCTAAACAGGGAAACAATGATAAAGCCTTTCTTCTAAAATCTGAAACAAGACAAGGATGCCCATTTTTATCACTGTTATTCAGCATAGTACTGCAAGTCCCAATGAAAGCAGACATGAGAAAGAAATAAAGAGCACTCAAATTGGAAATGAGTAAGTCAAATTGCCCTTGTTTGCAGAGGATATGGTCTTATATTTGGAAAAACCTAAAGACTCCATGAAAAATTATTAGAACTGATAAACAAATTCAGTAAAGTTGCAGGATACAAAAATCAATGTACAAAAATCAGTAGCATTTCTATATGCCAACAGCAAACAATCTGAAAAAGTAATATCATTTACAGTAGCTGCTAACAAAATACCTAGGAATTAACCAAAAAAGTAAAAGATGTTTGTAATGAAAGCAAGAAAACACTGATGCAAGAAACTGAGGAGGACATAAAATTAGAAAGATATTTTATGTCCATTAACTGGAAGAATCAATATTATTCAAATGTCTACACTACCCAAAACAAACTACAGATTCAATGCAATCCCTATCAAAATACCAATGACATTCTTCACAGAAAAAAAAAAAAAACTAAAAAACCCTAAAATTTATATGAGACAAAAAACCCAGAAAGCCATCCTGATATAAAAAGAACAAAACTGGGTTGGGTGCGATGTCTCACACCTGTAATCCCAGTACTTTGGGAGGCCAAGGCAGGCGGATCACCTGAGGTCAGGAGTTCGAGTCCAGACTGGCCAACATGGTAAAACCCCGTCTCTACTAAAAATACAAAAATTAGTTGGGTGTGGTGGCAGGCAGCTGAAATCAAAGCTACTCGGGAGGCTGAGGCAGGAGAATCACTCGAACCCAGGAGGCAGAGGTTGCAGTGAGCCGAGATCACACTACTGCACTGTAGCCTTGGTGACAAGAGTGAAACTCTGTCTAAAAAAAAGACCAAAACTAGAGGAATCCCTTCACCTTATCTATACTAAGCAGAACAGTATGGTACTGGCATAAATAGACACACAGATTAATGTAACAGAATAGAAGCCCCAGAAATAAATCCATACTTCCACAGTGAACTCATTTTCAACAAAGCGCCCAGAAAATACGCTGAAGAAAAGACAATCTCTTCAATAAACGGTGCTGGGAAGTGGGTGTCCACATGCAGAAGGAAACTGGACCATGTCTCTTATCACACACAAAACTCAAATCAAAATGAATCAAAAGCCTAAATGTCAGACTCCAAACTACGAAACCACTAAAATAAAACACTGGGGAAGCTTTCCAGGACATCGGTCTGGGCAAAGATTTGTTGAGTAACCCCCACAAGCACAGGCAACCAAAGCAAAAATGGACAAATGTGATCACGTCAAGTTTAAAAGCTTCTGCACAGCAAACAAAACAACAAAGGGAAGAGACAACTCACAAAGTGAAAGAAAATACTTGCTAACTATACATCTGACAAGGGATTAATAACCAGCATAGACAGGCAACTCAAACAGCTCAACAGGGAAAAAGAAATCTAATAATCTATTTTTTTTAATGGGCAAAACACCTAAGTAGACATTTCCTAAATGAAGACATATACATGGCAAACAGGTACATGAAATGGTGCTCAATGGCATTGAACATCAGGAAAATGCAAATCAAAACTACAATTTAGATAGCATCTCATACCAGTTAAAATGGATTTTATATTATACAAAGGACTGGCAATGATGAATTTTGGTAAGGATGTGGAGAAAATGTTACCCTCACACACTGCTGGTGGGAATGTCAGTTAGTATAGCCACTATGGAAAACAGTACAGAAATACCTCAAAAAACTAAAAATAGAGCTACCATATGATCCAGCAACCCCACTACTAGGTATATACACAAAAGAAGTAAATCAGTTTATCAAAGAGATATGTGTACTGCCATTTTTATTGCAGCACTATTTACAATAGCCAAAATTTGGAATCAGCCTAAGTATCCATCAACAGATAAACCCATAAAGGAAATGTAGTGTATCTACCATGATGTACCATTCAGCCATAAAAGAATAAGATCTTGTCATTTGCAACAACATGGATGGAACTGGAGAATATTATGTTAAGTGTAATATGCCAGGCTCAGAAAAACAAATGCTGTGTGTTCTCACTTATTTGTGGAAACTAAAAATGAAAATAATTAAACTCATGGAGACAGAGAGTAGAATGATGGTTACCAGAGGCTGGGAAGTATAGTGGGTGTCGGGGGAAGAAGGGATGGTTAATGAGCACAAAAATATAGTTAGACAGAATAAATAAGATGTGCTATTTGATAGTGCAACAGTATGATTAACGACACTGGTAAAGGAACCAGAGCTTAGTTATTTTCTAGGAATGAATGTGTTAATGGAGTGAGCAAAACAATGGATTTCCCTGGTAACCAACAGACTTCAAAAATGTTAATTTCTAACATATGCACACCTTCTGCAAGGTCACATACGTGTGTGTGTGTACAATGTGTTTTATAAATTTATATTATTGGGTCATTGATCGCTTGCATTGTGTTAGCTGCTTTAGAAAAAGTAGTTATACAGAGCTCAAGGACACTGAATTCCTATGTCAAGGCCTTCTTAACATTAATCACTTACTTTTTCTCTCTTCAAAAACCATGTAAAATGACCTCTTGAAATAGCTGTAGTATAATCCAATTTACAGTTTCATAGAAAATGTCAAAGAAAAATGTCTATCTAGCTCCTCTTCTCCATAAGTAATAAAAAAAGAAATAAAAGCAACTGGTATCTCCACAAAAATATGTAATTGTTGGAAGCAAGTCCAACAAATAGTGGTAACTAATATAAAATAACTTGAAACAAGTTTAATCAGTTATAAATTATGTATCTGAAGTTAATAGTATTTGCAATTCATATTACCAGTCTACATTTGAGAAGTATCTCTTTAATACACATTGATGGCCTAAAATAACATCTGTGACTCTTTCCTTCTCTTTGTCATTCTGACTTCTCTTTCTCCTTTCCTCCTTCCTTCTTTCCCTTTTGGTTTTGAACCATATGAAATTTCTAATTTTAAACCATATTTGACCTATTAAAATAGCAGTTTCATACGGTTCAAAGTATACAAGACATAAAATAATTCTTAGGTGATATTTCAAGACAATAATCTGGTATTAATTTCCCAAATACCAAAACGGTATTTAATCACATTTCTAAAGATCTTCCACTGAAAGCTGTCTTGTGCTATGAGGTATATATAAGATATAGGCTAGTTGCTAAGTGAGCAGAAACAGTATAATGATGGGTTATAGTGGTATGTGGTTCAGGAGTACAACATGATTTTTAAAACCCTACATTATTTTGTAATACATGTAAGCTGAAGAAGGTTAAGAAAGGCACTGGGAATCCACGCCCACTCTTCTAACTATTGCATTACGGGCCCTAACATATTAAACTATACACTTTATCTAAGATACATAAAAAAGTACTGTCAGTGCAGGTATATTTCCAAATTCTTTCCTGCTGATCCACTGATTGAAGTACTTTCTCACATGTGCTTGGGACATAGTCTGCCAGGTCCAAGCTGACTTTCTTGAATTGCTGCCATGCTACTTCCTTTGGTAACTGAGACTCAAGACATCCATTGTCTTCCTTTCTATTCAAAAGGATTTCTCTGGAAATTCTGCTACCTTGGTATAAAATCCAAAACTCACATGATCCCTGGAACCTAGGGTATTCCTCACCACTGCCCTGATTGTCACATATCCTGGGATTTTGACATATCTCCACACAAGTTCACAGTGACAATGACACTGACTGTAGCAGCTATGGTAAATGTCATTGTCACTGAGAACTTGCAGGTCTGTTATCCAGCCTATCTCTATGGAGCTAAGAATGCCTGGTCACCACCATCAGGACTAGAAGGAGGAATATTTTCCCCACCCCCAGGCCAAAGAGCCACAGACTAGAATCCATTTTCTTTTAGGAGAAATATGTTTATTACCCAGTAATATATGCTCTTATTCTGCAGTTTCAACAAAACATTAACAACACTGTATGTACAATCTCCTACCTTTTGGGCCTCATCTTTGCCTTCTCATTTACAGAATCACAGAATTTTAGTCCTCAGAGATTATTCTAGTTCGATTTTCTTATTTTAAAGGTGAAAAATTCAAAGACCACCATGTTGTTGTTTTCCCTTATAATTACATTGAGGTACAACTGACATAAAATAAACTGCACATATTTAAAATGTACAATTTAATAAATTTGGACAGACATATACCCCCAGAAAGCCATGAACAGAAAATAAGCATATCCATCACAGCCAAAATTGCCTCATGTCCCTTTATAATCTCTCTCCCCTCTCTCTCCCTTCATCAGCTCTCACCACTGATGTGCTTTTTGTCACTATAGGTTAGTTTGCATTTTCTGGAATTTTATATGAATGAAATCAAACTATAAATTCTCTTCTTATTGTCTGACTTCTTTTATGCTGCTTATTTTTGAAACTTATCTATGTTGTATGGATATCAATAACTAACAAGCTTTTTATTTTCTTTTTTTGAGAAGGAATTTCATTCTGTCACCAAGGCTGGAGTGCAGTAGCACAATCTCGGCTCATTGCAACCTCCACCTCCTGGGTTCAAGTGATTATCCTGCCTTGGCCTCCCTCGTAGCCAAGATTACTCCTGCCTTAGCCTCCCAAGTAGCACGCACCACCACACCCAGCTAATTTTTTATGCTTTTGGTGGAAATGAGAATTTTCTATCCATTTACTGGTTGATAAGAATTGGAGCTGTTTCCAAATAAAGTTGATATGAATATTTACATACAAGTCTTTGAATAGACATATATTTCTCTTAAATATATAGGAGTAGAGTGACTAGAACATAAAATAGCTATGTGTTTAACTGTTTAAGATATCAACAAACTGTTGCTGAAAGTGATTCTACCATTTTACATTTCCTGTCAGAATTGTAAAAGAGTCCCAGTCTCTCCACATCCTTGTTAACACTTATTATGGTAAGCCTTTTTCACATTAAGCACTACTTTGCTGTCTAGTGGTATGTTATTGTGGCTTCAATTTTACATTTCTTTGATTAAAAAAATCTGGACACATTTTTATGTGTTATTATTCATATCTTTTATTTTTGGAAGTATACATTCAAATTGTTTGCCTAAATTTGGATGGGGTTGTCTGTTTTCTTAGCAGTGAGTTTTGACAGTGCTTTAAGTATTCTGGATATGAATCTTTTATCAAATATATAATTTGCAATTATTTTCTCTTAGTCTGCAGATTTTTTTCATTCCCATTAGTGTCTTTCAAAAAGCAAAAATGTTTAATTTTGATGTGATCCAATTTATCAATGTGTTCTTTTATGAACCATGCTTTTGGTGTTGTAGCTAAGAACTTTTTGCCTAACCCATTTTTAGAGATTTTTGACTGTTTTTTTTCTAGAAATTTTATGACTAGGTTTTACATTTAAGACTATAATCAATTTTCAGTTAGTTTTGTATATGTTGCAAGATTTGTTCAAAGTTCTTAGGGTTTTTTTGCATATGGGTATCAAATTGTTCTAGCACGATTTCTTGAAAAGAATATCCTCTTTCCATTTAATTGTTTTGCATATTGCTCAAAAATCATCAATGTATTTGTCTATCTTGACACCAATACTGTATTATCTTAAATGCTATTGTTTTAGAATCTTAAAATTAGTACCAACTTAGTAATCCTCCAATTTTTTTCTCTTCAACGTTACTTTGGCTAGTCCAGATCCTTGGCATTTCCATATGAATTTTGGAATTAGCTTGTCAATTTCTAAAAAAAAAAAAAAGGCTGCTGATATTTTGATTGGAACAGCATTGAATCTATGTATTAATTTGTGGAGAATTGACAGCCTAATGATATTGAGTTAAACAACCTGTGAACACAATATCTCTCTACATTTATTTGGGTCTCCTTTAATTTCTCAGAGCATACACTTCCCTAAGAGAACATTTGACTCCTGGTTCAGAATAAAGCACTTTTGAAAGGAAAGCTTTTGCCTACACATTCATTTTCCATTAATTTTAGTCATTGCTCACCATCATCATCCTGTTCAAATTATTTAATTTGAGCTGGTTTAGTCAAATCAGACTTCCCAGGCTCACTCTTATGACTAGTTTTTTTCAGACAGGCTTCCTTTAGCTATTCACCCTCAGCTAGCATTCTCTTGTCATTTATCAACTCATTATGAGAACTTTTCTCTAAAATTTTGTGAAGGGGACACTGGAAAGAGAAGAATGGCTAGAACACTCAAGTTTATTGCATTTACGTATAAAAGTGCTTTAGGTGATGAGTCATGGCTAGACCTCAACCTCATTCCTGAGGGTCTCTTAATCTGAAAAGCCAAAGTTCTTAAGGAATTTAAAGCAAACAAGTGAGTTATGAATGATCCAGGCCCCTCCTTAGACTCTAGTGGGACTGTGAGAATTGTAAGGCTACATTAAAAGTGAACTAAATTTTTAGCAGTCCTGTGAACCAAAGCCAACCTGAGCCAAATGTATACCCTGCTGATTCAGTAAACCCCTTCGAATCCCTGAGTTCACTGTAGTACTTTGAAAAAAAGACTTAGTTTCTCTTTATTAGTATACTACTGATCTATTTTCTGACTGATCAAACACAAAGGCTGTTTGAGGACATTTCTATTTAGCAGAGATGCATTTAAAAAGTTTAGGAAAGCTGGCCAAGCACAGCGGATCATGCCTGTAATCTCAGCACTTTGGGAAGCAGAGAAGGGTTGGATCACTTGAGCCTAAGAGTTCGAGACCAGCCTTGGCAACATGGCAAAACCCTGTCTCTACCCAAAACAGAAAAATTAGCTGGTATGGTGGCACAGGCCTGTGGTCCCAGCTCCTTAGGAGATAAGAGGATCATTTGACCCCAGGAGGTGGAGGTTGTAGTGAGCCAAAATCATGCCAGAATATTCTAGAATACCAGAATATTCTAGAAAACATTAAACACTTGTGTAGGTTAATAAGTTAATCCAGCCTGGGTGACAGAGTGCAAGTCCATCTGAAAAAAAAAAAAATTTAGGAAAGTATTGCCTGTTTTCATAGAGAAATCCAGTTATCATTTTAAGCTACCATTTTTTTTTATATTATACCACACAGCTGGTTCCTACTTTAAAATTTGGCCATAACTGCTTTGAAGCAGAAGTTTAAAGCTGGAGTTACTTATTTCATTTTAACTTGTTTTTAAACATCCTTTGTTTAACTTTCTTATTCTTGGTGTTTATCTTCTGGTTTAAAGCAAATACTATGTGTTTTTTGCATATAGAGAAATACCTTGATCATCATGACAAGCCATTTTAGCAGAAAAATATGGGGAATTTGTTTTTATTCCCAAACATGATTTTTTTTTAACTGAACAGAAAATATGGAATTTAAAAAGCATATAGTTACATTTTGTATTGATACTCACAGGTTTTTGTATTTTGCTGGGCAGTGTGGCATTAGCTCTTTCATATGGTTTGGTTCAATTAAGCAAAATTAAAGAGTTTCACTAAAAATGAATAGTGATTTTATTTTGCGAAACCTTTTCTGTTGATGGCCTGGAATACCAGAATATTCTGGAAAACACTAAACACTTATGTAGGTTAATTAATTACTGTAACACCAATTCATTATATGGATAACAGTTGAAGTTCAGATGATCTGCTAAATGTTTAACAAAATATTTTTACCTATAACAGTTGGATAAAAGTGTAACAGAAAAAATTCATAGCTTTGCTGATATTATATGATTTGACTTTTTAATGACTGGTGTGTCTTCTTTTTTTAACTTTGTCCAGGGAAAAAATTACAATTAAAATAAGTATCTACATCTCATAATTTATCTATAGTTTTGTGCAAAATGTAATCCCTAATAATAGAAACACTCAACAGAACAGGAAGTAATCCTCTGTAAATAAGATAACCTTCATCCAATTGGTCATTGTAATTATCTTCAAATGAGAAGGAAAATCTAAGTGAGGTAAATTGGTATTGGGAGTTAGTATTGCTTTTATGTCTCTCTCCTCTGTATTCCACTTATTTATGTGAAGAAATAAAGAGTTTTTAAAAATATTAAATTACATAAGAACAGCTGAGTTTAGTAACATTTTTAAAGGCTAGAATTTGAACAATAAGATTACCTTGTCATTCGTAATTTTAGAAATTTAGTGTGTAGTGTCTTCTTTTCTATCATATTAATGCATGCTGTAACTTTAAACATCTGGAAAAGCAGAACCTGTGAAATAAATAAAAGAAACAAAACAAAACAAAAAATAAACAAAAAAAGAAAAATCTCTTTGTTATAGTGAGCCTGGTGAAAAAGTAGCTGAGAAAAACACAAAGACTCCAAGATTGTAAGCTTCATGAGAACAGAGATCTTTATTTCAGGTACTGTGGCACGCAAGCTCTCCAAAAGTGTCTGGTACATACTAGGCTCTCAGTATTTGTTGAATAAACCTGGTGGGCTGTTCAAGTTCTAATGGAAAAGGTATGATTTAATTGCCTATAAAGAACTATGAAAGTTCAGCTACTCAACACAAATAGATAACTGAAAAAAGAAAGAGAGCAAAGAAAGAATCAAAAAGAAAAAAAATGAGAGAAGATGAAATGGACTTGTCAATATAGAATGTAAAAGTGATGATGCAGATTAGAAAAAGAAATGAGGACAGAGACATTATACCCTCTGACTTTGTACAAGAGTACCAGTGACCGAGGCAAAGAAGAGAAAACTAATCTGTGTGTAGGAAAAGAAGTTTCTGGTAGACTGAAGGGATTAAAGGAGCCCAACATACACAAGTAACTGTATGTACCTATTTTGGTGGAGTTTGAGGGGGAGGGAAGGGGATCAGGAAGGAATACCTTGCTGAAGTAGTAAGTTAAGTAATACTGACTTCAACAGCACAAAACGTAATTTAGGAAATGTTCCTCCAAAAGATGTAAGCAACCAGCACACTTGATCAGTCAGGATCGAGGCCCTCCTTTTTGTACAGTATCTTCCCAAGAATTTAACAACAGACTTCTATATACTGAACACTGACAAGCTTCATAAACTAAGAATTGCCATTCTGTGTGAGATGTTCTCTTTGAGGCAAAGGCAGAAGCTTAAGAAAGTATGTGCCAGCCTTCAAAAAGACTAACAACTTGAAAAAGTAAAAACTTACAAGGAAAATGATGATAAATCTGAACAAAACATATGCAATTCTGGGCCGACCAGGCATTCAATAAACATTATTGAATGATTTAGAATTTAGGATATCAAAGTCCTAAAATATTAAATTATGTGTGTTCTGAGTCAAGTAAAATCATTCACACAATAGAACCAACCATGAACATTTCTTTGAGGGTTGTTAAATTTTTTTAATATGTTAGGTAATTTTCTATTGTGTCCTCAATATTTTGAATATTGTGTTATGAAATTCTGGGTACTATTAAAAATCTTCTGGAGAATATTGAATTTTTTTGCCTTAGCAAGTAATTACCTGGTTAGATTCAAGCTGCAAGTCTTGACCTGTCTTGTGTTGGCTATCATTCCAATATCAATTTTGTTTCCAAAGTCTAATATCAAATTAGTTTCCAGTGCTATTCCAGTTGGTCTCTCACACATATCACCCAGGAGCCAGTCTGGAACCTAGACAGTGGTCTATGCTGTAAATTACTTCTCGAGGAATTTGCTATATTGACTTCCATCAGTTTCATACATATGCAGCTTAGAAGTGAGCTTAGTAATTCATACCTGATTTAAAGAATTCCTTTCTCCATCTTTCTCTTATCTGTGAATTTCCTCACTCTCCTGATCTCAAAGCCTCATTTTTCCTGATGCTGTAAATTTCATAGGCTCACATAGTTCTACTGGATCTCTACTGGAAATTAAAAATTAGGAATAGCCTTCATGGGCTGTCATAGGCAGGATAGACTAAATAATTTGCACGACAACTGCAAAATAAAAATGTGGAGCCCCTTTTCAAAAATATTAAGAATTTCAAGATAGCAACAGAACACTAAACTAAGTAAGGGCATGCAGCGTGTGCAACCTTACTAATTGCAGATCCATGAGGCTGGCACTAGTCATAACTCTACTGAAAATCAGAGTCCAGCTAGGGAAAAAGCATAAAGAAGAATGCCACCGTGGAAGTTTGAACATTTGGTATAAACACCTTTGGCTGGTGACAGTATTCACATACATTCAGTACTAAAAGGAAGTCTTGCCTGTCTTATAACACATATCCATGTTTTTAAAAGTACAGATTTCCATTACTTGTGAATTTCATATTTGTAAATTTGTCTACTCATTAAAATTTATTCATATCCCCAAAGCAATATGCATGGATGGTGCTTTTTCAGTCATTTGTAGAAATGTGCAGAGTACTATAAAACTTGTAGGTCCCAACGTGTACATTCCAGCTGAGATCAAACAAGGCCACTCTCTGCTTCTCATTTCAGCTCTCATACTGTAAACAAGTGTTCTTTAGTATCACAGTTTTGCATTTTTTTATTTTTGTTGGTGATTTTATTGTTTGAAATGGCCCCTTATTATACCACTAACATGTTGTCTAGTACTTCTAAGCACAAGAAGGCTGTGATGTACCTTACAGAGAAAATCTACGTATTAGATAAGCTTCATGCAGGCATGAGTAATGGTGAGTTCAATGTTAGTTAACAACCATGTATATTAAATCGAAAGTCTTTAAATAAAAACACACATAAAAAGGGTATGTACTGATCAGTTGATTAAAATGTGATGAGAAGCTTACAGAAACCTAATTCTGTTTTCCCTAGAAGCAATGGTTCATTATTTGCTAATTCCATGTTCATGGTAACTTTATAGACCACAACTACCATAAATAACAAAAATCATCTATACATGTATAAAGTAGTTATAGAATCTTAAAAAGAATGTGCATTTAGTAATAAAAACTTACTTGAAGAGGTATCCTTTCCTACAAAAGGAGGTAAAGGACAAACAGTACTAATTACTTATGTTATATATAAAATACTGGCACAGAATATCTTTACCTTACATTGATCGTGTCAGTAAATCTTGACAATACCATTATTATATAAGAATTATTATTCCTATTTCATAGCTGAAGAAAGGAATCCAAGATCTCACTTACCTAAGATTACCATATCTAGTCACTGTTGGGACCAAGAGATGAATGATCTCTATGGACTTTTTCTCTATGATGTGCATGGGGTACATAGCTATTCTACTCATTACCTTGGTCCTTGTACCTCCATACACACAAATATTATAATTCTCTATAGTAGGTTAATTCGTAGATGGTAATCATCAATGAATGAATGAGACCAGAATAAACAGGCAATCCAAGCTGGAGGACCTCACTCCCAATACTCCAATGTGCATGAGAAGCTGTTATGTAATATCCATAACTGGTTTGAAAATCACTTGCACATTCAATTCAGTTTGGCTTTACAAGCCATGAGATCAAAGTTGCTCAGAGAAGTAGATCAGTAGCTATTTCTTAAGGAGGGGCCTGCATTATGGTTTCAGTGAGTTCTGTCTGAACATGATGTGACCCAGTGCCTAGAGGTCTGAACAACAAAGTCTTCTACTGTCTCCTGCAATAAAGTATATGACAAAGAGAAGCTGAGTCAAAATTGTTGGGGTTTAGCATAAATGACAAAATAGAAATGTGATCATAAGGTAAAGTTTGGGATGAAGACAAGTGGTTGGTGAATATATAGAACAGCAACTACTTTGGGCACTCTGAGTGTCAGGTCAATGCCAAAGTCTACCTATTGGGCTGAATAAATATTTGCCCACACTCACAGGCTTGATCACGATTTCTGTAGAAAGTGCACACCAGGACTGAGCCTATGCATTCCAAGTGTTGAGAATCCCTCAAAGGAAAAGAACACAAATGGAAAAATGTCCCCTCATACCAAGGATTGTCCTGAAATCCAAGACCATATTTTATGAGGTAAGTTAAAGACAACATTACTGGCCAAGCACGGTGGCTCATGCCTGTAACCCAGCACTCTGGGAGGCCAAGGCAGGCAGATCATGAGGTCAAGAGATCGAGACCATCCTGGCCAACATGGTGAAATCCCATCTCTACTAAAAATACAAAAATTAACTGGGCTTGGTGGTGCATGCCTATAATCCCAACTACTCGGGAGGCTAAGGCAGGAGAATCACTTGAACCAGGGAGTCAGAGGTTGTAGTTATCAATATTGAGTAAATTAAGGTGAAAAATATTACATTATAAAATTAACCAAATAGCATATGTCACTGCTAATTCCCGCTCTCCATTGTTTTACTGCCTATATGTCTCATAACATTTATAAAGCAGATCCAGGATTACCTCAAAAGGACAAAAAAGAAAAAGTGAAAAAGTGCTTTTAAAATGAAAAAGAAAATGAACAGAATTATTTTATTCTCCTTTTGGTGGAGAGAACTGAATAATTATGGTGAGATGCTGCCTTTATCTCTACTGGAAGTTGTTGGAGTCACACTGGAGCTAAGAACCAGGGACCACATCCTGGCCTTTGATTTGAGGCTCCTTGTGCATGTTTAATTTCCAACTCTAGAATCACCTGTAACATTGCAACTTTTCATATGCAAAAGTAAAATTAATAAACCCGTGTTACTCTTCATGTTTGGGTTTTTAGAAGACATACATCAGAGAGAGAGAGAGATTACAGTATGCAATCTCTCAGCTGCCAACAAAACACAGATGGGCTTGGGAACAGAGAATGATCCAGATCTGCAGGACTGGAGCAATCCATGGGAAGTTTGGACAGAAGATCTGATGCATAAGACAGTAAAGGACTATTGAATGTTCCATGATAGATGTGCTTTTTTTTTTGCCTGCATGCCCTTGAATAAAGACAATTTGATCTCAAGGGCCAACCTGAAAAACATATAATTTAATCTAGTTTTGAAAGAAGAGCCTGCTACACAAATACTGGCTCACAATATTAAAAGATACCAACTGAAATATCAAAGGGCTTTCATATTTCATTAAATTGACGATCCTATGTGTTTGATATTTCCATTTAATTGAATATTTCTTAAACTCCGTGAACAATGTATTAGCCTGCTGTGATAAATTCTGTGTTGCATATGGGAATTTCGAGTATCTTTGATTGAATCTTATTTGTTGATATCTCACCTTTCAGAATAGACATAGAAAAAGACCGCTAACCTGCTTGTTTCTGTTTTTTCTTCCCCATTTTCACTGTTATTCGCAAACTGTAGTTCACACATTTATTTTCATTTTTTAAAATTTTCTCTTGCTGCTGCCATTCTCTTGTTACTCATTTTTAAATACCCAGTCCATTTTTAAGAACCTAATAAAAAGTTCTCTTTACTTTTCTTTATATGTCTGCTTCAGAGCTCAGCATTTTTAGTTAATCGATGACATCACTAGCCTTTAGTTCTGAGAGACTGAATATACAGTCAGACCATATATAAAAATAGAATTCTAACCCACAAACTGCAATAACCAGACCAAGACCACAGCTTCCATGGCAATCAGCCCAAAATGGTAAGAACCTGATCAATAACAGACAACTTTCACAAGTTTTAGTCCCCTTCCCCCACTTCCAACTTTGGACCAACTGGAGAAAGGCAAATATACTGCCTAACCACCCTCACAGGATGCTTTGCTTCCAGTTATCTGGCCTCCAACTTCCCAAAACCAATAGCTTTCAATCAAGCAGACCTGAAGCCATCCCTTTTTCCCCACTCTAAAACTTTCCTACTCCTCTGCCTGCCTTTGAGTATCTGCAAACACACATAATGGTTGTTGACTTCCTTGCTATGCAAGCTCTGAATAAACATCCTTTTCTTGTTCTCATCTGGTGCACTTCATTTGTTTCCATAGTTTTTAATTCCAAGAACTTTCCAATTAAAAATTTTTTGAATAAATACCATAGTCTTGGCTTTTCTGCAATCATTAACTCTCTCTAGCTTCTGCCTTCAATTCCACACCTTATCCAGATACAAGCTAGCTTTTAAGAAGCTTCAGGGGGTAATTTTTTTCACTACATATATTTTGACTGAAAAATAATAAAAATATCATTTAAACTGGGTGTGCATCAACTGTGGCTCCTAAGCTGAATAATAAAATCATAAATTTGTTTCCATAAGCATAATAGGACATTTAATAATCCTTGTTACATCTGTTGATGAACATATTCTGTAAAGTCATTTGGTCTTGTGCCAAATAGAAACTATAAAAATATAATGAGCTTTTTGTCAGACTGTTATGTAAGGCTTTGGAAGTTTCTAGTAGTTCAGTGCTTTCTATTCCATTCACGTTTTTGCTGAAATAAAATGAAAAAGAAAATAACCTTGTATATGCATATTAGAACTAACAGGTAAGGGTTTCCATGGATACTTTTATGCATCCGAAGAGTTCACGTGTGGAAAAAGGCATTCATTTCTAATTCTAAGAGATTCTGTTCTGATAAGGAACTCCTGCCAATCATTTTATGTCTTGACTTTCTAACAGAATAAAAATAATACATATCATGTGTGTTATGTTGTAAGTCATGAGATAGTTCTATCTAAATAACCTTTTCAATCATCTGGCCTATTCGAGTAATGCCTTGGAATTTTGTTAAAGCTTCAAAAATCTATAAAGATTTATAAGCAACTTTTAATGAGTTTAAAGTATTGCTTTCTAGATCTGTATGAAGCATCTTTTTTCTCTCCCTCTCTCTCTTTCTTGATCATCATTTAGGAAGTTTAAATTAACCAACTGCCAGTGCTAGAATAAAGTGCTAGAATATCTTTTACTTAAAATAGCTTTTGGAGCAGTCTTATCTTCAATTTTATCTTGAAGAAATTTCAAATACCTTTGATTGAATCTTATTTATTGACATTCTACCCAAATGAAATTTTCTGCAAGTTTTCTTTTTATCTTTTTAAGAAACATGTCAAAAAAGATGCACAATTTCAGACCATGAAACTGCTAGTTTAAATTTTAAGTCATACAGTTTTATGAGAAGCTTGATGAGGTTCTGTGACCTTTTAATGAGCAAATTCATTCTAAACAACGTGTTTTAAATGTAGCACTATTATTTTACACTGACATGTGCCTAAGCAATTATAAATTGTCAGCATGGCCTGTAGAATTGTTTTTAAATAAATAGTCTGAAAAATCATTTGATCTTAGTCTGATTTAAGAGTGAACTCTCAAATGTGTTGTTTTTTCTAGTTAACACAGACTCTGGATAGCAGCAAAGTATAAATCATGATCAGAATGGTAAACAAAGAGGCAATTAAAATATCACTCAACTTCCAAACTGATTAAATAATAAATTTTTGCAACAAAGCTTTCATGATTTATGTTTTTAAGTCCATAGATGCAACATCTTTTTCACTGAGTGCATATACTGTCATGGCACATACATTGTCATGGTACATTATACTATTATAATATAAGATAAATGGCTGTCAGAAATATAAGTTACATAATATGAGAAGAAACAGAAGTACAAACTATATTTAGCCCTAACATTGGTTTTGGCTTTGGCATAATCAAGATGACATCTTAATGATTACTAGGGATACTATTTATAGAAAATGATTGTTTAAATGTATTTTATTGTGGTATTGTGCACTGCTAGAAAGAGGCCTCCTTTCAAAAGCTGCTTTAAATAATTGATGTTTCATAATATGTATCCAGTATGTCATTAAGACTTCACACAGATTATTATAGTACTTCATTTATATTCAGCATCAAATTATGTAAACTTTCAGCCTGAGGTATTATAAAGTTGCTTCTTGATGATGATTTATTTTGGTAATATAAAATATCCTATTCCTGTATATTCTTCCTCTTCTACATCATTAAGTATTAGTATTTTCCAAAGTTCATCATCATGAACTATCTTCTTGCTTTTACACCCTGCCCCCCTTAACAACCTATCCATTCTAATGATTTTAACCACAACCTGTTCATCTAAAACTCTATCCTCCACGGAGACTTCCAAATCACTTTTTCATACCTAGACTTTTCTCCCAAGTTTCTGATGAAAGTATCTAACAGCTTATTTAAGTGTTCTGCCTGGATACATATCTTGAACAAAATGTTTTACTTTTGAACTCAGCAAATTACTTCAAAATCTATTCCTTCGCCAAGACATGGACCTGAGTGTGGAGTGGGCCTATGGGCCTCCACCTCACAGCTCAATCACTGGTTTTGAAGTACTATGAGTGTTAGATCCCAAGGCCCTGCCAAATTTGCTTCTCCTCTCCAGCCCCATTACTCCTGCCCTAACTCACACACCCATCATCACTTTCCTAAATTATCTGAACAGCTCCTGATGTATGGGCTAGACTTCATGACTGCCTTCCAATATTCATTCATTGCAGGCAGAATAATCTTTCTACAGCACAAGCTAATTATTTTTTTTCTTAAAAATCTTTCACTTTGCTCTACAGGACAAAAATCAAACTCCTTAACAGGTTATGTGGGGTCTATCATGGTCTGGTCATGTTGATGCCATCCTTTGAAATTTAATCACCAAAAAGTTCCTTCCACATATAAAATGTTCTCTGGTCTGAACTTCAATATGCCTTGTTTTTTCATGCTTTCAAGCTTGGGAACATTCTATTCCTTTGCCTAAAATGTCTTTCTGACCATCCTGCCCTCATCCCACCTGCCAATATCTACCCATCCGATTCCCCCAATCACTAAAGACAACGTTAGCATCAACTCTTCTGTGAGCAAAACAGGATCCACTGCATTTACTCCCACACCCCAACATAGGAACAAGTCCTTGATTCTACAATTTAATAATCTGTCATGTACACATCTAGTACAACAGGTGTTACACTGGAATACAAGTATTTTCTGGCATATTAATTTCTCCACACAACACTCAGACCACTTTAAGGAGAGAACGCTGGAATTCAGGTCATGAGATTTGAATTTGAAGACAAGTTTTGTCAATTCCTCAGTGTATCACTTCAAAGCTGCACAAGAAAAATACTCAATAAACTATAAGAATTACATGTTTTTAATACCTAAACATTTAAGAAGCTCTTTCATATAAGTCAAAAAAGTCAAGATATTCAGTCAAATACTTTCATCAACTGTGAAAATATGTGTCTGCAAAAATTCTTGAGTTTTGATAAGGCAAGTCGGTTGACAATTTTTATTTTCTCATGGCAAGATGTCTATGAAAATTTAATTAATTAATGTAAGCTCTATAGGAAAGTCTATCTCCAAACCTTGATAAAGTCCAAAATGTTTGTGGGTAGGTGGGTGGGTGGGTGTGTAGCTAGGTTCTTAGTGTTCCAAACCTATGTAATGTACTTGGTATTTACTGCTTTGGGCCATAATAAATTTAAACCTGTGTATTTTATTTTTACTTTATGCATAATATTGTGTCAGCACTGTGGACATGGTCATATGGGGCTCTGGAATCCAGAGTTGGCAATAAAATGGTGCAGGTCCTTCACAAATCAGCCATGAAAGATCTCTCCCCATCTCTAGTCCTTCCTAGCACTGGGGAAATAGTAATATTAATAGCAATAAAAGTAATATTTAACACCAAATTTGCAATGTGCTAAGTACTTTAAACTTAATAGTAATTCAATAGACAATATTAGTAAGTTGAGCATCAGTTTTTTTTAGGGATCCTTTAACTCCAGTTGAGTTAGGAACCTTGCATTTTGCACACACATAGCTTGTCATGAGTACCTTTAGTAGAGCAGTCATCACATGGGTATTATTTTCCTTAGTCTACAAAGCAGGGATGTAAGAAACAGAAATGGCAAATAAATTGTGTAATCTTACACAACTAGAAAGTGGTACTGCCGAAATTTAAGCCCAGGGAGTCTAACTCCAGTCGGTGTTACTAAATATCACATTACAAGTTTATGCTGGGGAAATTAGCTCAAATAATTCATAAAAGGATACATTCAGCTCTGAGGGAGATGGTTTGAGTTTATAAAAGAACAAAAGCTTTGTCTTGATGTTAAGATTTATGGGCCAATTAGATGCATATAGTTGAGCCTCAGGTCTTTTTAGTATCAGCCAACTAACCTTCTCCTCTTTTCTGAGCCAGTCACCTGGAGCTCCAAGGACCTGAAATCTTTAAACTGTCAGTCTCTGCTGGGATTAACCCCAACCCAGGAATGGCTCCTCCACATGCAGGAAATGTTTGCCCTGGGGAAGAACACAGTCTAATAGAGAAAGCCAAGAGAAAAACGTGAGTTTTGAACACTGAAAATGTTCAACCATAATGCAGAATTAAATACCAATGCAACTAAGAGCCTGTGAATGCCACCACAGACAATAGGGAATGCATCACTCCAATATTCAGAGAGGGAGAAATTCCTTTGCAGTTGTGCAGTCTAGAAGGAAATGGAGCTATGAGTTCAACCTGGAAGGTATGATGGATTTCACTAGCTGGGAAGTAGATTGTAGAGTGAGGACATTCTTGATGAAAGAAACAAGGAGAACAAAAGTGTAGCATGAAAAATGTGCTTTGCATTCTCATAGGAGGATCCTGGAATATCACTTTTAGAAAAGCAGTTTAGATTACAGTGGTGACAGTATAGCCAGAAATGGTTCAAGACTAGGTACAAATTTTTAAATGCAAATATAGAGCTTTCAGCTATTCCTAACCTGTAGAACTAATTAAAACATGCTCTTAATATCCAGGATTTAAAACAGAAGCCTATTCATATGGATGCATCTTTTGGAACAGAGAAAAAACACATGGTAGCCCGACCAACCCTCCTACCACCATGGATCTTAGAGTTAAGAGATTCCTGTTTATTTGTCCTGGTGTGGAAACTGTAGGATGCTTATAACTGACTCAATTTTAGAACAATTTCAACTACCTACCTAATTCAGGCCTCAATATTGTGGAGAAGGCATTGAAATGCAGCAATAAATATTTTGTATGCTTTTCTTTATCTGAAAAAGAGCTAACATCTTTATATAATTGCTTTCATTGAAAAATACACCATGTATTTCTGATGTATATTTTATGGACTGAAATATATTCAAACAATGTAAGAAAACATACACAGGAAAAAAGGATTTTGAAAACCACTCTGTATTCCACATTAAATATCTTATTTGTGCTATTATCCTTCCTTCATTTGATTAATTGATCAATTTATTTACTTTTTTACAGATAGGAGCAAGATTATGGAGTTGCCATATCATTATATGTCTTTTCTTCATGCTTGAAGGGCTGTGTCCAGACATTACATGATACTGTGCCGCAGTGACCTCAGTTACCTCCCTCTGTTCTCAATCTCTTTGTTTCTCTAGCTCTCCTTCTGTCATCCTTCCTTTGAGCCAATGCTTGAAAATTTCAGAGTGTTCATTTCTATATTCAGTAGACATTCCCAGAGAAAGAGAACTGAAGAAAAAAGGGCTGAAGTGGGAGGGTATCTGGGTTCTGATATCTTTTAAGATTTGGTTCAGTATCCTAGACCAGGGTTTTCAAAATTGGTTGGGGATGTACTTACTCCCACGGAGGGATAGAAGACTGACAAAAGAGAGTACCATACTACTTTGGACCATTTTCCAAATTCAGAATGTGGCTGCATGGACTTTATTTCTGACAGCATCAATCTCATTTTTCATTTTCCCTAAAATTTTCAGCAGCGATTTCTGCCACAGTTCCATCTAAAATGAAAAGATGAGGTTAATGACAATTCACTTTTCTGACTTCTGGATTCAGGGGAAGTTTGAACCCCACCTGTGCTGCTTTTCCTTTCTAGATCCTTCCACTCCCCTCTAACCTTCCATTTCTTTTTTTGGCTGTATTGAAGCTTATGCTGTCATATTAGGCTTCTTTCCCTGTTGTATTCTTAGGATTGACTGATTAATTTTGCTAATTTATTAGGTATTAAGGAAGAGAAGTTTACATATCTTAACCCAGAAGGTCAGAGTCTGGTAATAACAGTTGTCCCTGGATATACGAAGAACTTTGTGTATTATGATTCCATCCTTTCAGTTTCTTATTTCTCTTTATGTGCTCTTCCTGACATCAAAAATAAGAAACACTTCCTCACTCAAGCCACATTCATAAACTGGAAAAGCACCAGGTAGAGCAATTCTTAAATCTTCTGACTTTTTAGCCAAAAGAGTGGTTTTCCTCTTTTATTCAATACTATCTAAGAAATTCACCTATTAGATACTAATATCTCCTAAGGCCCTTGACCTAAATCAATTTTTTCTAAGGCACACTTTAGAAAACATTATCCTAAAAAGGACATGCCAGGGTCTTGAAATAGAATATCTGATTGTTGTGTCACTTATTCTGACCAATACTTCTAAGGAAGCTTAATGTTATTTATTTAAAGACAAAAAAGACATTTAAAAACTAAAATTATCTAAGATTTTAAAAAATTAAATCAGGTATGCCATGCTGCAGAGGAATTAGAAAGGAATACACAGTATAAATGAAGCGTCCAGAGGACAAGTAATAGTAATTTCAAGGAACTGAGCAGGTATCAGTGATGACTACTAGGGAATGAAGTAAAAATATAGCTATACATTTATGCATTTAAACAATTAAAATTTCAACCAGGGGTAAGAGATTAGAAATTTAAAATAAATAGTAAAAATTACATATTAGAAACAATCTAAATATCCAAGGATAGTGAAAATTTTAAATAAACTTTGGGATATCAACATAATGGAATATTATACAGCTATTAATAATAGTTGGGTCTGTAAAGATGAATTATTTATATAATGAAAAACTCACAACCTAATGTTAAGTGAAGCCAGTTATATAGATGTATACATGGGATTATTTCAATTATGTAAAATATATATCAGACTACTTATCAAACTGGAAGTAATTATACTAACATTTTAGGAGTGTTTATTTCTAGATTGTTGGCTTTAGGGTATTTCTTTTTTTTTTTAAATTGCATTTTAGGTTTTGGGGTACATGTGAAGAACATGCAAGATTGCTGCATAGGTACACACGTGGCAGTGTGATTTGCTGCCTTCCTCCCCTTCACCTATATCTGGCATTTCTCCCCATGCTATCTCTCCCCAACTCCCCTTTTTTATATTTTCTTATTTTTCTTCCTTGAAGGGTAATGTAGGCTCATTAAACATAAGATATTCTTTCTCTTGGAATGCAATAAGACTTTTGAGCATGACCTGATTCATGCTGAGGAAAGCTCTGACTCCTCAGTGGAGAATAGCCTGTAGAAGTGGAGAGCAGGTAAGAGGCTACTACAATGACCTACTGACAGATGATGGGGACTTGGACTAGGGTTACAGTATAAAAGTGATAAGATATGGAAAATATGTGATATATGTTTAAGGCAGAGCCAACAAAATCGGTCCATAGTTAAATTTGTACTGTGTGAGGAAAAAAAAAAAGACCCCCACAATGATGTCTATCTTTTTTATTAACATGAGGTATACATAAACACCTCATATTTAAGGAGTAAATATTACCCTTAAAAGAAAAACAATATATTTTGTTAATTTACATTAATGAAGCAACAATAAAGAAGTCATCTTTATCAAATGTCTGAATGAAGAAAGCTGAAAAAAGATCAAGAAGCACTTTCAATGAGAAAACTACAAACATTCTGCCAGAAGGCCAAGGCTATGACTAGATCAAAGAATGAAGCTTTTAAGTCTCAGTCATCTTTCTAGATGAAAGAAAATGAAGAGTTTCCTATGTCTAGAATTAAAAGCCAAGGCTTAATTAAGTGGTAGTTAGAAATTATTGTGCACTGGTGAATAAAATTTAGGGTCTCACAAAATTTTAGATTTAGTTCAGAGTTCATCCAATCCAACCTCTGGAGAGGTTCTAGAATCCCTTCTTCAGTACAGTTGATAAATGGTCATCCAATCGCTGCTTGTACCTCCAGCTGACATGTAGCTTACCACCTTTGGAGATAGTCTGCTCTTGTGTCACAATTCTAGATGTCAGAATGTTCTCTCTTATATGGCATTGAAACTGGAGACCCTGTACTTCCACTCATCCATCCTAACCAAGACTTGAAGTTTTGAACAAGTGGGAAAAAAATTTTGAATCAGTAAAAATATTAATACATTTCCATAGAGTTTAGGAGAGAAAATCTGAAGAATTTACACATGTAAATTCAATTTTATCTTTGACACAGAAGTGTTTCCAATATTTAATGACATACCTCTTTTTAATCCTCTGCTCTCCAGAATAATCATCTTCAGTTCCATGAGACAATCTTTGTAATGGTATTGTTTCGAAAACCCTAACAGTCCAGGGAGTCCTCTTTTAGAAGCTGTGCTGAGTGATTCAATCGACTAGTTGGAACTGGTTCTTTGTGGGAACTTTGTTTTCTATATTCCCCTTTCCTGTAAGGTTAAAGTTAGAGCTGCTGAAAGAGGAACTCACTTGAGATTCGGAGGAAGTAGCAGTCATCACTCTCTAAAGATGTTCACAGGCAAATACAGTGATGCAGACTTGGAGGGTATCAACTTGTACTCACTCTGCTGTGCTCCACATTCAAATCTCCTTCCTGACTGCTGGCCCCGTTGTGCAGCAGTAGCCCCCAGCCCACCACAAGATACTTGGGGGAAGACACACAGACAGCATAGACCCAATAACCAATGCTGCTAATAAATTTAACATGCACCCGGTATGTAATTTTAAATTTTCTAGCAGCCACATTAACAAGGCAGAAGAAAACAAACAAGTGAAGTTGATTTTAATATGTTTGATATAACCCATTATACCTAAAACTTTATCATTTCAACATATAGACAATATTAAAAATTATCTAATGAAACACCAAGGAGGCTGGTGGGTGAGGTAAAAGGTAGCAGGGGATGAGGTAGAAATGTAATGAAGAACCAGATGGTGCCAGATGCAACAGACCATAGTTATGGTGTGGGACTCTTTCTCAGAATGCAGTAAGACTTTTGAGCAGAGGAATGGCATGACTCAATTCACACTGAGGAAAGCTCTGACTCCTCAGTGGAAAATAGACTGTAGAAGTGGAGAGCACATAGGAGGCTACTGCAATGACCTAGATGACAGATGATAGGGGCTTGGACTAGGGTTACGGCATAAAAGTGATAAGGTGGCCGGGTGCAGTGGCTCATGTCTGTAATCCCAGCACTTTGGGAGGCCAAAGTGGGCAGATCATGAGGCCAGGAGATCAAGACCATCCTGGCTAACACGGTGAAAACCCATCTCTACTAAAAATACAAAAAATTAGCTGAGCATGGTGGCATGCGCCTGTAATCACAGCTATTCAGGGGGCTAAGGCAGGAGAATTGCTTGAACCCGGGAGGTGGAGGTTGCAGTGATTGTACCACTGCACTCCAGCCTGGGCGACAGAGTGAGACTCTGTCTCAAAAATAAAAATAAAAAAAAAAAGTGATAAGGTATGGAAAACACGTGCTATATTTTCAAGGTAGAGCCAACAAAACCTGTCCATAGTTAAATGTGTAGTGTGAGAGAAAGAGAGGAAAGACCCTATCTTTTGGGATTAAGCACCTAGAAAATATAGTGTCATTTACTATGAAGGAGACTAATAAAGAGCAGGTTTGTTTTATTTGGCCTAGGATACATTATGATTTTAAACATTTATTCTTTTATCTTTGCCATTTTGATAAGCACATGTTTATCCGAATTGCAGGCATAAACCTTGAGCTAAGGAGAGCTAGTTACAGAGTCCATGGTTCCACTCAGCCTAATACTCAGGCATTGCCATTACACTCAGAATATACTTAATTTGTCTTATTCCACTATTTTTCATCAAAAATACATTTACACATCTTGTTCACAACTATAAAATTCACTCAGTCTGTTTCATGTATAGCATTACTTTGAATTCCCAAAATAGTAGCCCCATTTCTTCCTTCCCTGCTTAACCTGGACTACCAATGCAATGAATTCTTGCCTATATCCCCCAGTGCCTAAACCTCTTGTCTTTTCAGGCCATCAGAGTTACCAGTTCCTAACCCATGATTAATCCAACCATCTGCTTGCACAACAGAAATTCATAAGCTGCCAAACACTGCTTGAGAAAAATTGCACAACTGTACTGCTTGGACTTATTACATATTTACTATTTCCAACCTCAACTTAGTCCTCAGTATAGCTTGGCAATCCTTATGTCTGTATTCATTCAGGTATCTTTCCTATTCACCAAGGTGACCATTTTATAACTTTACACTCGGGCGCAAGCTTTCACTTTAACATCCAAGAGGAAAAAAACTACTTACTGCTTTCCAGAAAACAAAATGAATACTCTAGGCACTTAATTTATTCAAATGTCCTTCTCTGATTTCAACATTACATATATTAACTCTCATTGTCACCTCCCCATCACTGTCTTATTTCTCTTTTGCCCGTCATCCCAAACTTCTTCCACTCACTACACAAATTCCATGCCTTGTTTATGGCTCTCGATCTTTGCAGATGCAATTTCATCATCTTCAACAATCTCTGTTGCTTCAATGTCTACATATTTTTCAAAGTGCAGTGGAAATGTTGTTTACCAGTGAAGCCCCACCCCCAAACCAGCTGCCATAGACAGAGATGGCAAATCTTTCCTCTTTATTATCTTAGCACACTATTCAGACCCAAATTATAGCACTCCTTATATTTTGCTACAACCATGCCTATTATCTGTCACTAATTCTAAGACTTGACAAAGCAGACCATTTGTTATTGGTCTATGTGCATTCAATTCAAAAGCATGCAAAGTGATTTGTATATTCTCTCACTCAATAACAATCAACACAGACAATTTCTGTGACCAAATTTGGTGAAGGGGGCTGGGTTCTCCCCATCATCAAGCAAGCAGTCAGGTCTGCAGTGGATAAATGGGTATCCTCCAATTTAATTCCGACACTATGTAACTGGAGACAGCATCGCATCTCACAGATTGAGGGTTCAGTCCCTAAGACTGCCCCCTCCCCCAAACAGCAACAGTTGCCAGTCCCAGCCTCCAGAACTTCTGATCCACCAGCTTCAAGTTGGGGTTCTCAAGACCTTCTCTTCAGGTTTGATTAATTTGCTAGAGCAGCTCACAACACTCAAGGAAACATGTTTACTGGTTTATTATAAAAGGCATTATTAAGAGTACAGATGAAGAGAGACACACGGTGAGGTATGAGGAAAGGGGCATACAGAACTTCAACGCCCTCCCTGGGCAGCCGCTCCTCAGGAACCTCCATGTGTTCAGCTATCCACAAATCTCTGAACCCTGTCTTTTGGGGTTTTATATAAGCTTCATTATATAGGCAGAACTGGTTAAACCATTAGCCATTGGTGATCAGCTCAATCTTCAGTCTCTCTCCCCTCCCTGGAGGTTAGAACATGGGACTGAAAGCCCCACCCTCTAATTTTGCCCTGGTTTTCTGGTGACCAGCCTCCATTCTGAAGCTACCTAGAGGCTGCCAGCCCTAAGTCAACTCATTAGCATACAAAAAGACATCACTCAGGCATTTTTAAAGATTTTAACAGTTGAATGTCAGAAAATGGGAAAAAGACCAAATATATATTTCACAATATCACAATACTATATAGATTTTTTTTTTTTTACAAGAGTTTGCTTATAGATGTGCTGGACAGAGACAAGGCTGTGGTAATAACAGTCTTAAAAAGATGTTTTGTGTTGAACATAAGAGAGCATTTTTCATTGGTTACAGAAGTGACATTGATCCATGCCTGTTAGTCTTAGAAGTATGTTCATTTCAGTAAAGCTGAATGGAGTGCACTTCCATTGGAAGTCAGCTTCCATAGCATGAGGCTGTAACTGATTGGTTGACTTTTACTGATAAGATACAGGAAACGGAAAATAATGTGAATATCACAAGTGCCACTGCTTGATGTTACACGGTCTCCTCTGCAAACTTTTCCTCTGGCTTGGAAGAATAAACCAATAAAAATACTAATACAAGGAACTTTCTGACTTGGGAGCTATCCACAAGGCTGCTTTTCCATTTCAGGTTTACTAAATAATATCACATTATCCTTGAAAGCAGTAACACAGGAATTCATGTTTGCTGAGGCAGCTCCTTTGAAATTTGTCTCGAAGCACAGAGCAGAGAAGATAGGCAAGCCATCAGATATTTAACCTGTGTGTATATCACGTTCCATATATTATCAATTTTCAAAACCACCAAATAAGGTAGATGTTCATTTATGTGAAAAGATCAGAACTTAAAGAAATTAGAGTTTCAATCTCATAAAGCTAGTAAGTGACAAAAATCAGAATTCAAACCCAGGTCACAGTCAATTTTTTTTCAGCCTTTTCTATCATACCAATGCCTTCATTTTGAAGAAATGGGCCTGGAGAGAATATGCAGCAGAAACTGGGAAAATCTCTACCGGTGTTTCTGACATGGAAAAGAAGTTGTGCTAAAATCTGTAATATTTCTGAACCTCTTCCCCATTGACTGATGTTTTTTTTAGTTATAGAATAAAAATTCAAATCTTACATATTAGAAAGTTACACAATCTCAACACTTCCTGCCATTCTCAGGGAGATGTTTGCCATACAAAAAGTCACACTACAAAGCAATGTGGTATACTTAGGTTCTAGTGGATATCTATAACCAGTTACTTCAACAAATTCACATAAAAAATGAATATATGACTCAATAATTCTATCTATATCATGTATTTTTAAATGACCAAAATAAACTTACAAGGCTCTATCAACTACGTCAAAAAATAAAAATCAAATCTAGCTAGCTTACATTTTTAAAGGTTTTCTGAGAGTCATATGTACTGCTGTAGTAAGCACTTAAAACAAGAATGGGATATAAAAATGGAGAGAAGAATGAAGTTAATAGTATTTTAGGATGGGCACAATGGCTCACACCTGTAATCCCAGCACTTTGGGAGGCCAAGGCGAGTGATCATTTAACTCAGGAGTTCAAGACTATCTTGGCCCACATGGTGAAACCCTGTCTGTACTAAAAATACAAACATTAGCCAGGCGGCAGTGGCACACGCCTGTAATCCCAGCTACTCAGGAGGCTGAAGCAGGAGTATTGCTTGAGCCTGAGAGTCAGAGGTTGTGGTGAGCCAAGATGTGGCACTGCACACCAGGCTGGACAACAGAGTGAGGCTCTGTCTCAAAAATAATAATGATAAAAATAATTTTAATGCATATCCTCAAGTCTTATTTACTAACTTTGGACAGATTACACATTTAACTCTAGTTATTTTAAATTCTGAACTAGAGAAAACTATTTCAAAATTCATATGCAACCAAAAAAGAGCCCATATAGCCAAGGCAATCCTAAGCAAAAAGAACACTGCTGAAGGCATCACACTGACAGACTTCATACTACGCTACAGGGCTATAGTATCAAAACAGCATGGTACTGGTACAAGAACAGAAACATAGACCAATGGAACAGAATAGAGAATGCAGAAATAAGACCACCCACCTACAACTATCTGATCTGCAACAAACCTGACAAAAAACAAGCAATGGAGAAAGTATTCCCTATTCAGTAAATGGTGCTGGGAGAACTTGCTGGTCATATGCAGAACATTGAAACTGGACCCTTTCCTTATACCATATACACAAATCAACTCGCAGCTGGGCGCAGTGGCTCACGCCTGTAATCCCAGCATTTTGAGAGGCTGAGGAAAGTGGATCACGAGGTCAGGAGTTCAAGACCAGCCTGGCCAACATGGTGAAACCCCATATAAATACATATAAAAATACAAAATTAAATATAAAAATACAATACATATAAAAATACAAAATTTAGCCGGGTGTGGTAGCACGTGCCTATAATCCCAGCTACTCAGGAGGCTGGGGCAGGAGAATCACTTGTACCCAGGAGACAGAGGTTGCAGTGAGCCAAGATCAAGCCACTGCACTTAAGCCTGAGTGACACAGTGAGACTCCATCTCAAAAAAAATTTTTTTTAAATCAACTCAAAATGGGTTTGAGACATAAATGTAAAACCTAAAACTATAAAAACCCTGGAAGACAACCTAGGCAATACCGTTCAGGACATGGATACAGGCAAAGATTTCATGACAAAGACATCAAAAGCAATTGCAGCAAAAGCAAAAATTGACAAATGAGATCTAATTAAACTAAATGGCTTCTATGCAGCAAAAGAAACTATCAACAGAATAAACAGATGACCTACTTTTTTTGCAAACTATGCATCCAAAATAGGTCTAATATCCAGCATCTATAAGGAAATCAAACAAATTCACAAGAAAAAAACAAAAACACCATTAAAGAGTAGATAAAGGACACGCACAGACAATTCTCAAAAGAAGACATTCATGGAGCCAACAATCATGAAAAAAAGCTCAACATCACTGATCATTAGAGAAATGAAAAATCAAAACCACAATGAGATACCATCTCATGCCAGTCAGAATGGCTATTACTAAAAAGTAAAAAAATATGATAGCAGATGCTGGCGAGGTTGCGGAGAAAAAGGAATGCTTTTATACTGTTGGTGGGAGTGTAAATTAGTTCAACCATTGTGGAAGATAGTGTAGTAACTCCTCAAAGACCTAAAAACAGAAATACTATTTGACCCAGCAATCCCATTACTGGGTATATATCCAAAGGAATATAAATCATTCCATTATAAAGACACATGTACACTAATGTTCATTGCAACACTGTTCACAATAGCAAAGACACAGAATCAACCTAAATGCCCATCAATCACAGACTGGATAAAGAAAATGTGGTACACATACTCCATGGACTACTATGCAGCTATAAAAAAAGAACAAGATCATGTCCTAATACAGGAACAGAAAGCCAAATACTGCATGTTCTCACTTGTAAGTGGGAGCTAAATGATGAGAACACATGGACACACAGAGAGAAACAACAGACACTGGGGCCTATTGGAGGGTGGAGGTTTGGAGGAGGAAGAGGAAGAAGATCAGAAAAAATAACTAATAGATACTAAGCTAAATACATAAGTGATGAAGTAATGTGTACAACAAACCCCCATAACACACGTTTACCTAGGTAACAAACCTGCACATCCTGCACATATATACCTGAACTTAAAATAAAAGTTAAAAAAAAGAACACAAAGATTTAGTGTTACTCTTAATAATATAAGAATAGTTCAGACTACCTTATACTACTGCTTTTAATTGCCAAAGAAAGGAGTGAAATATGATGATACCATAGTTAGTATATACATGTTGAAAGCAAACCCGCTTATCAGAAGCAGCAGAACATTTTTTTGATACTAAACCAATAAACCCATTTATTTTCTGAATATTCAGAAGCACAGCATTGAGTAACAGCTTTAAAAGTGACCTTAACACCTACTTTCATTAAATTGCTTCATATAGCACATCCAGGTATTTTTAGTATTTCAATATATTTCTATTAACAAGTGACAAACATAGCAAAGTGGCCAGGCATGGTGCCTCACGCCTGTAATCCCAGCACTCTGGGAGGCTGAGGCCAGTGGATCATCTGAGGTCAGGAGTTCGAGACCAGCCTGGCAACATTGTGAAGTCTCATCTCTACCAAAAATACAAAAATTAGCCAGGCGTGGTGGCAGGTGCCTGTAATCCCTACTACTTGGGAAGCTGAGACAGGAGAACTGCTTGAATCCAGGAGACAGGGTTGCAGTAAGCCAAGATCATGACACTGCACTGCAGTCTGAGCAACAGAATGACAGTCTATCTCGAAAGGAAGGAAGGAAGGGAGGGAGGGAAGAAAAGAAAAGAAAAAAAGAAAGTAAAGCATATTCAGGGTATTAAATGAGGGTTTCGTCTTTTTCACTAATTATTTTTGAATAAGTCACATATAGCACAAAACTCAAAAAGTAGACTGAAAGTTCCTCCTTACCCTGTCCTTTAGCAACCCAGTTTCTAATGGGTGGAAACTGATATTTAAAACTATAATTCAATAAAAGTTACCTGAAATAGAGGAAGGCATAGATCTATACATTGAATGGATTTATCTTTTATCTAAAGAAAAAAAAATCAATGCATAAAGATCAACTGTGAGACATATTCTAGTAAAATTACTGAAATTTAAAAGAAAAGAAAAGATCCTTCTGGGTTTTCAAGCAAAATCAAAAAGTCATTTACAAAGGAAAGAAAATCAGGTTGGCATCACACTTCTTGTTAGCAACAGTCAAAGCAAGTAAACAGTGCAATAGCACTATTCATTAACTTAAAGGGAGAAATGTAAGGTAAAGATCTTATATCCAGGCACACTGTTTTTCAGATATTAAAGACAATAGGAGTCTTTCCTGGTAATCTACTAAAGGATGAATTTAATTTAACAAACAGATCATTAGGGAAACCAATGAAATAACTGGTAATAATGATTAAATATACTTAATTATAGATATGACTATAACACAGGTGAGAATGAGAGAGAATAATTAGTATATAAATATTATATGCTCTATCAAAATCAAAATAACACAAAAAGAAATAAAACTGAGTGAAAATAGAATATGCTCATTGACTGAATATTCTATTTGCAGAAATAAAAGGAAATCATTTAAGAGTGACAGAGTTGTTAAAATCTAACTAAAAACTAAGAACATTAAATGAAAGTATTAAGGTAATACTTTTTAAAAATACAAATCTTTCTAAACACAAAAAATATTCCAAAATAAAACGTTTAATTTAAAAAGCAAAGAAAATAGACTGCTGAAACCAACCCAATTGTCCCATAGAACTGTGATGTTTATGGTTTCTTTTGAATAAACATAGAATTTAACCCTCTCAGTCTCAAAACTTGAGAAAGTTACATTTGTCTTATCTGAGTTCCTTTCTCTGGAAATTAACCACAGCCCTCCTAGATAGTATCAAGAAACTGACACACTTACTGGATCACCTTATCTGAACAATGAGCCCTCAGATCCCTCACTCATCATAACTGCCTAAGTGACCATCTGCTTCCTGTTAACCAACTCCTCTTCCTTACCCCTCCCTAATTCCTGTCCTCCTACATGTAGTTACAATTCTTCCCTGCTATATAAATTCCTATTTTTAATTAGTCAGAGAGATGGATTTGAGATTGATCTACCCTAGTTCTTTAGCTGCAGCACCCCATTAAATCCTTCTTCCTTGGCAGTACTCATCTCAGTGACTAGCTTTCTGTGCAGTAAGCAGCAGGACCTAGACCAAACCCCTGGTGTTTCAGTAACACTTCTGAATGAAAGCTATACCCAGTAAATATGATGTTATAAATTATCTGCAGATAAAAAAATCAAATATCCATCAAATTATTACATGTAAATAGGCTCAACTTAGCTGTTCTTAAAAAATTCAGAATGACTTAAAAATCAAAATGCACTATTTCACAGGACAAGTGATTTATTTTAAGTCATTCTTCTGGATTTTCTTATCCTGAGCTTTATCAATATCAGCTTTATTCCATTTATACTATATATTTGCAAAACAAGTTTTTAATCCCTCAAAACTTCCTGTTCCAAATTCAGGTCTTCAGAAGCAATTTTACATTGGTTGTTTCTTAAAGTAGAGAAAAATTAGCAAATGTTGGCTATTGAGGAAAATAAAGAAAAGAAAAGCCAACATATAATTCATTTTATTCTTAAATGCTAAATGGTTCCAGGCTTTCTCTTTTTATTTCTTACTAACTTGCCTCAGCTTTTTAAGACTAAATACAAAAAAAAAAATTTAATGAACACTTCAAAAAGATAATTATTTTAGAGTCCCTGTTTTCTTGCTATGTAGTCACAGGCAAATCACTACGCAATCTCTTCTAAAATTTTTACATCCTTCCTATATTGCAGAAAATAAAATTGAACCTATTTTACAAGTCATTTATAAGTAATATAAACTACTGCTACTTATAAACATATTTTATAGCATTTTAACTGATTTTTAAATTAAATAATATTCCTATACAGAAATATTAGAATATACAGATGTCAAAAAGAAACAATAGTAAAATCAGTCAAAATTCTATCTCTACAGCTACTCTTTTACCGCCATGGAATAGAAACCTGCATATCTGCCACCAGGCTTGTGTGCAGCCTGCTGCCCCTTCATCGGCTCTGTGATGTGTAAGGAGAGATGAACAATGCAAGGGATGTGGATGTGGGTAGGAAAAGGCAAAGCAAAGGCTCTAGTTGCATGATAGGCACTGGCAACTGGTACCCCAGGCCAGAGGTAGAACAGAGGTTGAATACACAAGAAAGAAAGTAGTATTAAATAAAGTATAATCTACTTAGATTTTTAACAGAAAGCTATTTTGTGACCTCTTAGTATTCTCTTTATTGCAGAGTCAGAAACAGAAAATATATTTCTGTAAAATATTAATGCATATAATTTTTCAAATTACAAATAAGTTCAATTAAAAAATAGGTGATATGAAAAAGTACAAAGAAAAAGAACTTAAAACTCGAACTTATCTCATCACCAAACACTGCCACCATTTCTTCTCATCAACAAGCCTGTTCAACATGTTGTTAGTGGGCAACAGATTTAACACTAAACTGCATATACTACTAGCATATTACCTATAGAAAGAATGAACCATTACCTATTGTTGAGTCCCCTCATCCTCTGCTTAGTTAGTCAATTAGAGTTGGTCCTTAAATACAACTTAATCACAATTATATTGAGTGATGTCTGAGTATTAAGAGGTTTAATTACTCCAGCTTAAAAAAATAATTGCTGGTTGATACAAAAATCAATCAGGTTGTTAAATATCCAGATTTCACAATCATAAAATCTTTACTACTGCCACATATTTCTGTTTGGATTAGGTTGGATGATTCCTCGGTTTCCTTCTAACACAAAAATGTGATTTTCTGAAAAGTAATACAGAAACTAACACATGCACTTACAAGTTAGTTTTGGTGAGATTTTCTTAGTTAACAAAAAAATGGATTCAGACCATTCCTTCTAATATATTTTGACATTTGCTCTTTCAGCATGAAGTTAGTTACCAAGCAAAAGGAGGTTCTTAATAATTTATGTTGTTTACTTTGAACGTGATTACTCATAGGAGTCTGCAGAAATGAATCAATACTTGCTTAGCTTCTCAAAAAAGTAAATTGGAGATAATTGTTACAGTCATGCATGTTAATTTAGGCTGCCAAATTAATTTCCAAGTACTCCTTATGCCACAACAGTCTTAAGAAACAACTAAGGTTGCCTTTTATTCTTATAGGTACTGCTGAGCCATTGGCTCTGAACAAAGCCATTTAACCTTTTTGATGTATGTAATTTTAAAAAATACAACAACAGAGAGGCTGGGCATGGTGCCTCACGCCTGTAATCCCAGCCTTTTGGGAGGCCAAGGTGGGTGAATCACGAGATCAGGAGATTGAGACCATCCTGCTCAACATGGTGAAATCCCGTCTCTACTAAAAATACAAAAATTAGCTCGGCATGGTGGTGCAAGCCTCTAGTCCCAGCTACTTGGAGTGGGGGCTGAGGCAGGAGAATCGCTTGAACCAGGGAGGCAGAGGTTGCAGTGAGGCGAGATTGCGCCACTGCACTCCAGCCTGGGCGAAAGAGCGAGAATCCGTCTCAAAAAAAAAAAACAAGAAAATCTATAAAGTGTTAGTTATACTGTACATCTGTAAAAGGGCTTTACAGTTAGCAAAGTAATTCCATGCTCAGTTTCTGCAATCTATTTTCTGTTCTGCATGATGTAACCTAGGCCTCCTGGGAAGCTTATTTTAATGTGGTGTGGAGCTCGTGTCCAGTCCCAAGTTCCATATTTTAAGAAGATCACTGACAAATTGGAGCACCTAAAAGAAAGTCTGAGGAGCTGTGATAAGAGGGATGCTTGAAGGAACTGGAAATATTTAACCAAAAGATGAGATGATGTGGTATCATAATGATTTTAGGGGTTCTCTTTTGTTCAAATGCCTGTCACAAGGTAGAGTGCTTAATTTTATATCTTGTTCCAGATGGCACAATTGGCACTAATGATTGGTAATTACAAGGAGGTAGATATTCAACATAAGAATCTTTTGACAATGTAAAGGGCTGTCTTACCCAGGAGAGAGCTTCCTGGTGTTCAGGCACTTTCTGGAGGACCATTTAGGTGGAGTGAGGGAGGGTTCTCTGAGGTTCACTGTTTCAGGCTTTCAATGAATTAAAATGTCAACGAATCGGCAGTGCGCGGTGGCTCACGCCTGTAATCCCAGCACTTTTGGAGGCCAAGGCGATCAGATCAGGAGGTCAGGAGATCAAGATCATCCTGGCTAACGTGGTGAAACCCCGTCTCTACTAAAAATACAAAAAATTTGCTAGGTGTGGTGGCATGCACCTGTAGTCCCAGCTACTTGGGAGGCTGAGGCAGGAGAATTGCTTGAACCTGGGAAGCAGAGGTTGCAGTGAGCCGAGATCATGCCACCGCACTCCAGCCTGGGGAGACAGAGTGAGACTCGGTCTCAAAAAAAAAAAAAAAAAAAAAAAATCAATGAATCATTCATTCATGAGACAGCCTTGTCTTTCTGGTCCAGCCCCCATCTTGACCCTTGTTGTCACTGTAAGATGGACATATCAAGTCTCCAAAAGGCAAGGAAATGTTAAAAGGCCTGGCAGTTTCCCTATTACATGCCAGGCCATACTTAGATATTACCCACTACTATACTATAGAGCTGATCATTGCTAGGGTAAAAGTCAGACTGTTGGAGAGCAAGTGTGAGACCTAGGGCATAATTCCCCCTTCCAAAAGTTTAAAAAGAGCACTGCAGTTCATGTACAACCTACTACACTCTGTTCATCAATCTCATCTAGTTCCTACCATATAATATTTAGTTTGTACAACACTACAATATAGTGAGCTCCTAAAGAGCAGAAACTCTGTACTATTTATCTTTATAACTCTATAGCTTATCCAAGTGTTGGGATTTATTAGATATTCAATATATGCTTAATGGAGGAATAAATGAATTCCATTCCAAATAAGTATTGCCTCAGTGCAGGCACTATATCACTGGCAAGATCCAGACTTAAAATAAGACAGTTTTTGCCCTTAAGGAGTGCCCAATAATTAGCAAAATAAATATGTGATGGAATAAAGGCACTTGTATTGGGTGGAATTTTGCCTTTCAAGAGTCCTTTCAACCCTAAGATTCTATAAATCCATACTATTTTCCTCAATTAAAATATCTTAGATGCAGCCTGAACTGTTGCTCACACTTATAATCCTAGCACTTTAGGAGGATCACTTAAGCCCAGGAGTTCCAGACCAACCCAGGTTGAAACCCCACCTGTATGAGAAGTACAGAACATCAGCCAGGTGTGGTGGTGCATGCCTGTAATCCCAGCTACTTGGAAGGCTGAGGTAGGAGGATCACCTGAGCCTGAGAAGTTGAGGCTACAGTGAGCTGAGATTGTGCCACTGCACTCCAGCCTGGGCAACAGAGTGAAACCCTTTCTAAAAAAAAATAAATAAATAAAACCCCAAAAAACATATATAGATATAGATATATATTTTAGATGCAAGAACAGGAAAAGTGGTCATGTTATGTTAGGATATTCCTAGGTCTTTAATCTACTGGGGACAATACTGTTCACTTCCAGCAGACCAAATAATTTGAGAAGTCAATCTATAGTCAAATTATGGGTTTCTTTTAGTGAATTTAAACATATAGGGAATAGAAGATCTTGGTAAATACTTGTGTCAAACCCATACAAAATGCCTATTTCTCATATTAAGAAAAGAAACAGACTCTCTGGCCCTGAAATTTAAACTTATTCTCAATATACTAATTAAGGAATTCAAACTATATATGCTAAAAATAATAAATACTGACATAATACAGGTTAAATCTGCTAATTTTTGATAAAGTTACTTTTATTATTCTTCTTTTACAGAGAATGATACAGGACATAGAGGTTATTTGCTCCTATATCATGAAGTAGAAAGTAGTAGACCTAGGCAATTGAGCACCAGAATCCCTAACAACTTCACTGAAGGCCTGTTGTAATCGTGTTCTCTTATATCATGATAAGAATTTTATTTCTTGCTCATCCTAGGAGCCCAATACACTGTAGTATTTTTGCCAGGTGTCCCATAAAGTAGAATCAGTGCTCCATGATTAGTCTTGCTTCTGATGCAGTCGTGCAAAAAAATCATGCCTGGGGTTTCAGAAGAGATTTACAAAGCAATATGGTGTCATTTAGCATGAAAACATCTAGACCCTTACTGCATTTCCTTGGTATTATTCATACAAAGTCAGCTATCACCCTCTCTGCTCCATTCCCCACTCCCCAGTCCAAAAAACCACATTAATTAAATAATGATTAAATACAAACATATTACTCTACACAATCACACACTTGCAAAAGACAGGCCACTTGTTTTTCTAAACCATTTTGACTTACTGAGAGATAAGACGGTTACTCTGAAAAGCAATATAAATTTCATTTTGGAATCAAATTATCTTTTCCTCACTTAGTTTCACATATATTCTGTTTTTCACTTTGTGCTCTAAAGAGTTAATTGGGACTATTTAACAGATTATATATGTTTCTGCTGAGAGTAATTGTACCTTAACAATAACTGAAGGAATTTTTACTTAATTTGCTAGTTGGTTCATGGTTGGCTAGAGTTAAGTAGAAGCTGAAGGGCTCCTGACTGTAGGAGGTGAAACTCATTCATATTCTTTTGTAAACAAATTAATGGAGAGTTGCCAGTGTGTTTTCATCCCACTAAATCACCTTAGCAACATGGATATAAAAACAGCATGAACTTTCCCTCAGAGCCTCCAGTCTTCCCTAGCATGAGGATTCAACAATAAATGAGACTAGCAACATTCTCCATTTATTTTAGTCTTATAAAATGAGTGTCAGAATTTCCACAAAACTTAGATTTTAACAGTAAACTAAAAAGAGGTTAAATTTCTCATACGTACAATGACTAGTATTTCTCAACAGGAGTGTATTTGTTGGTTGTTTTTTGTTTTCCTGACATGGTAGGAAACACCATGCACACTTTGCTTGACTGAGTTTAAAATAATTTTAGCCAAAAAAAAAAAAAAGGCAGAGAAAGATATATTTTCAAATAATTAGGTCTGGCTAATTTGAATCTTGGGCTCTATGGTCACCAATTATACTTCTATCTTATTTTTCTTGAATTTGAGGAGTGTGAAGCTCTGGAAAATCAAGAAAGTGAAAGCCGCATTGCAATCATCAAGTCCACGCTAACGCCTGTGGGCAGGGCAAATCCTGGCAGAAGGTTGCTCTCAGATATCTGTAGGAAATAAGCCACAAAGCTTGCTTTGTTTTGTGTGCTTTTTCATCGACTCTCATCTCTCCCACATAGAAAGGCCACAAAACTCTCTACGTATTTATGGATTTCTTATGGTTTTGCTCCTTTGTTTTGGTTACTGCTTATCCACACTCTAGAGAAAGGAAAGCCAGTGAAACTAGAGCACAAATGTATTTAAGAACTACCTCTGGGTCTCTGCCATCTGTTATCTTTTTAGTATCTTGTCTGTCTTCCAGATTTAAAGGCAAGAATGATGAATACATAAAAAATACCTTTTCTTATGACGGTCTACTTTTTAAAAATGTTTGAATATTGTAGTTAAGTCCCCAGCCAATTGTATAAACATAAAATTTTTACTGCTAATTTTTGAACTGTGTGGAATATTCGGTAGGGAGTACCTCAGCGGATCACCTGGCTGCCAGATGTATTCTCGCCTGCCCCACCAAGTAATGGCAGTGCTACGTACTGGTAATGATCAGGGTCCATTATCTGTGCCAGAATGGTGACTCTTTTTCTGGTCTTTTCATACATGAAATCTCAAGTGCTGGTTGACTGAGAAACAAATAGAGCTTAAAATCTTGCTAGTAAAAGCACTCATCATCTGTTAACAGAAATGCTAGATAGACCTGCAGAGCTCATTGATGCAGAGTCAGAAGCATAAATTCTTCATGTGAGTCTTTAAGAGTAATAGCAAAAGGGGCTACAATTACACTGTACTTTTGTGTATTAGGGACACAACATTAGATAATGGTCACTTATTTAGGATGCATCCTGCAGGTTGGAGAACAGCACCCCATCTTTGCAGTGTTATCTCCAAGCTTGTGCCTCTATGCCTTCAAAAAGCAGTTCCATCACTGCTATAAGACTGGCAGCTTTTTAGTGGTATGGTCTGTTATAGGAACAATGTACCTCAGTATGATACGTCCACTGCCTTTTTTTTTTTTTTTTTTTTTTTTGCTTTAAAGTGGTCCTTAGTCTTACAAAATGTCAAGTGGGATACCATGTCTATGGATCAAGCATTCTGTAAACCCTCAGATACTAGATATGGTTGAGGCTCCACAATTGGCAAATCAAAACCCGTACCTAGAAAATTCGCTGATTCCCGTAAAGATGAATTGCTGCCTCTTCGAGGATGTAATCAACTTGGCACCAAGTGACTGGTTAGTCCCCTTGAAGGATGGCATCCTATCAGGGTTTAGTATTGTTCTCTGATACTGGCTAGTTGAATATCCAATAGCAGTGGTAGTTAGTCATAGTGATTATCAGTCCATGATGTTGGTAGGACTCATGAGTAGTTTTTATCCCTGACACTATGGATAGTCTGTTCATGAACTCACGACAGCACTGTGGTAGCTGATGACAGAGGCTGGCTGTCACATGTCAGCCAGCAGCAGAGTCATTCTGTCCACCTGAGTTCAGTGCTGTTTTCATGGTAAATGCTTTCTGGTAGTCACTAATAATCACATTAAAACTTTTCAAATTTGTACTTACTCCTGTAAGTCCATCACATGCCTCTTCCTCAGATCTCCTTGTCACCAAGGTTTCCACTTTTTTCTTTCCAATCTCTGACCAAGCAGTCAAGCTAATTTCCAATGCTCAGAAATTCCTGTATATTCTTATCTTGGGCAATTTTTCTTCCCATGCAAAGCATATGTCCTGGTACAATGCCTAAAACTCTGCCCACGAGAAAATGTTTACTCATTGCTCTCTTTCATGGCCCTATTGAGTGGGACTGTCATAAAGCAGCAGTTCATTTTCAGTTTGTACTTAAACATGGAGAATACCCACCCATCAACTAAGCTTAGCCTTTTTGCTAACCATAAGCTGGTCAAAAAGCTACAGATGGGAGCTAAGGCAGAAGTACAGCGCAACTGTGATGAATAACACAAAAGTCTGGCTACCTGCACTTGCAGCTTATTGTGCTGCACAGCCCTCCACAGGTCCAGTCCTGGATGTACATTCTCACTGTAGGATGGAATGCTGCTTGGATCACCTAATCTTCTGACTTTGTGAGTTGACTAAAACTCAGCTTATGATGGACAGCTCTGGCCACAAGGTCATTTGATATCCCATGGTCAAATGTTCTGTCTCTATCAGAACAAAGTAGCCTATCAGGAGATGTTTTGAAAAGGTGTATAATACTCTGCTGCAAAAAGCATGACCTAGTTCCAGAACCCTGGGAAAGTCATTGTGATTTTGCTAGCAAGGCTTGCCAGAAATTTCATGTGCTACCTGTTTCTACCACAGATAACTTTATGTCTTTACGATGGCACTAATCTCTACCTTTCTTCTTGAACTACAATATTGTTTTTGACATGGTATTGTTGAAAGTGGGCAGTTTCAGTGGCTTCTACTTAGTCTTCCAGCTTAAATAGTTCTTACCCAATATTGAGTCCAAAGCCTCAGTACTAGGGTTCTTACATTGTGTGTCCACTCCACTTGTACACTTGGGGACTGATGAAAATACCAGTGGGTGGGTATGTAGTTCCTCTGTGTGAACCAGACCTACGATAGGACGCCACTTATTACTTGGCTTCTCTATGCCCCTACTCTAACACAGAGGCCACGATGACACTTTAGGTCCCTGGGTATGAATGTTAAATCCCATATTCACGTCAGGCAAATGAGTTTTCTCTCTCCCCTGTTATATAAGTTTACCCAAGTAAATTGTCATAGGTCCCTTTCTTTCTTAAAGGGACCCAGTCTGTCTCACAGTCCATGACTCCTGGGTCAGAAAATTGGCTTCGGTTTGAAAATAGAGCAAAACAACATGACCTTTTATTGTGACAGCTTCCTCGAGCTCCTGAGCATTCCACCTTGATTTTTTTTTTCTTTTTTTAGACAAAGTCTCAATCTGTCGCCCAGGCTGCAATGCAGCGGCATAATCTCGGCTCACCACAACCTCCACCTCCCAGGTTCAAGCCATTCTCCTGCCTCAGCCTCCCAAGCAGCTAGGATTACAGGTGCCCGCCACCACGCCCGGCTCATTTTTGTATTTTTAGTACAGAGTTTCACCATGTTGGCCAGGCTGGTCTCAAACTCCTGACCCCAAATGATCCACCTGCCTCAGCCTCCCAAAGTGCTGGGATTACAGGTGTGAGCCTCTGCGCCTGGCCCCACCTTGATTTCCTTTGATTGCACACACTGGGTGACGCCTTGTTGGCTGCCTAAGGTTACGTGTTCTGTTAACCATCTTCAAAGCTCTTCACTGACCAGGCCCCTGGCTGACAGTCCATCAGAATAATTACACTCAGCGGCGAGGCCCACCCAGCGGGCCGGGACGCTTCCCCGCGATGACGCCTAAACCAGTCCCCGCTCCTCCCAGAGAAAATGCTGCCACGCAGCACTTACTGGAGTGGCCATGAGGGTGACGAATTCGAGCACACACAGGCTTCCCGCCACCTCCTCTAAACAGCAGCTGGCGGGCCAAGGACAGACGGCGCGGTTAGCTCCCCGAAATTCCGCCTCCTACGCGCCTCAGCGAACGAAAGCAAACGCGGGATGCTCTCGCGCTCCTGATTGGCTGGTTGGGGACACCTCAATTAGTGACAGAAAGGGGCCGGGCGGGAAAGTTAGCTGTGGCCGGCGGGGACTGGCAGAAGGAACTGATGCTTACTCGTTTTTCCCGGACGTTGGCTGGTGGAGAAGCCAGACTGTGGCGCTGGGGCGACGCAACTCGTGGCTGGCGGGTGTGCCTTTCTTAGGGCCCCATTTAACCTTCCCGTGGCGGCCCAATGAGCGCCAAGCAGTTCCTTAGGGCCCCATTTAACCTTCCCGTGGCGGCCCAATGAGCGCCAGGCAGTTCCTTAGGGCCCCATTTAACCTTCCCGTGGCGGCCCAATGAGCGCCAAGCAGTTGGGTGGCGCTCATTGGACCGCCACGGGAAGGTTAAATGGGGAGGGAGGCGGGGTTTAGGCCCTTGGCCGCAGTTTTAGGCCCGTCTCGCTGCGAGGGGCCCCTGGCAGAAGGGGAAGTCGGGGGCAGGCGACGGTGGGGAAGATGGGGTACCAGAGCCTGCGGCTGGTGTACTCGTAGATCCCACCGGTCAGCCGCGTCTACACCACTGCCCGCGTCCTCACCACCGCAGCCGTGCAGTTGGAATTGATCACACCTTTTCAGTTGTACTTCAATCCTGAATTTTAAACATTCAAATATGGCGATTAATCACCACGTTCTTATTATTTGAGCCAGATGGATTCAATGTTTTAACATGATTTTTCCATATCGTTACTGTTGAATGCTAGAAGGCTCTTTCCGAGGTCGGACAGCAGAGTTTGTATTTATGTTCCTTTTTGGTGGATTCTTAATGACCCTTTTTGGTTTGTGAGCTTAGTTTTCTTGGGCCAGGCCTTTACAATAATGCTCATCTACATGTGGAGCCGAAGGAACCCCTGTGTCCGCATGAACTTCTTCAGCCTTCTCAAGTTCCAGGCTCCCTTTCTGCCCTGAGTGCTCATGGGGTTTTCCTTGTTGTTGGGGAACTCAATCATTGTGGACCTTCTGGGTATTGCAGTTGGACACGTATTTTTTCTTGGAAGATGTATCTCCCAATCAGCCTAGTGGAATAAGAATTCTGAAAATACCATCTATCTTGAAAGTTATTTTTGATAGACCAGATGAGGATCCAAATTACAATCCACTGCCTGAAGAACGGCCAGGCGGCTTCACCTGGGGTGAGGGCCAGCGCCTCGAAGGTTCAAGCAGCAGTGCCAATAATGAGACCCAGCTGGGAAGGACTCAGTGATACCCGCTGGGATTCTTTTATCCTTGGTTGCAAACGTGTGGACGCTTTTGACAACTTGGCAGATTTTAACTCCAGAAGCACTTTATGAAATGGTACACTGACTAATCCAGAAGACATTTCCAACAGTTTGCCAGTGGTTCCTCACTACACTGGTACTGAAAGTGTATTTTCTTGGAGCCAAAATACCGGAGAAACAAATATCTTACCACCTGTAACAAGTACATGAGTACTTGATTTTTATGGTATAAGACAGGGCTTTTCCTTCCTCTTCTTGATAGATGAGGCCATGTGTAAATGGAAATTTCAGAGAGGACAAAATAAAACTGAATTCCATTTTTCTCTCACTGTAAAAAAAAAAAAAATTATTACACTCAGAATTTCTGACCATTAAATGTCACCACCTGTTTTTCGTTTGTTTCTTTCTAATGTTGGGCTCTAATCATTCCCATTGCTATGAGGAAGTTAGCACTGGTCTTCTCTTGAAAGATACTACTGAATTTTTCAGTAATGCCGGGACCCCTCTCACAAGCACATTTCTTATTGTATTGCTAAATGGTGTGCTCTCTGGGCCCTTCCACAGAACATAGTCAGCTGGTAGGTATTTTAGACCTTATATACTATATCCACTCTAGCAAGCCACTTCTCTAAGCCTTTGATCTCTTTCCACTATTTGCCTAAGAGTTCTAGCATTTCTAACATCAATTTTTTTAAGCTTCAATGACTACATATTGGCACGGATCTTCAGGGTCCTTGCCAGAATGTTATATCCTATATCACTGGAAGGTGGTCCTCTATCAGCAAATTCTCCCTTATCCAACTTTATATTCTCTCTCTGCTTGATCCAGCATCCTTAAAATCCAATCTCCATCCTCTCCCAGCTCCTGATAGTACATGTTTTCTAGGTTTTACAACAGCCCTTTCCTCCATTAGCAGACCCTGAGATTCCCAGACCAAAACGCTGTCTGACTCTAGTTGTTTTCTTGTTCTGTGACCAGGAGAGAAGGCGGAAGTAGATCTTGAGTGAAGGAAGGTACATGTTGCTTTATAAGACAAAGACTTCTGAACTGTTTTCAACAAAGAGAGAAGGCTAATTTTTAGTGGAGAAAACACTGGGTCACTAATACAGTGCCAGTGAGTTCAGAAAAACCTGGGGTTTTGGCTGGGCACAGTGGCTTATGCCTGTAACCCCAGCATTTTGGGAGGCCAAGGCAGGCAGATCACCTGAGGTCAGGAGTTCGAGACCAGCCTGACCAACGTGGAGAAACCCTGTCCTTACCAAAAATACAAAATTAACCCAGCATGGTGGTGCATGCCTGTAATCTCAGCTACTTGGGAGGCTGAGGCAGGAAAATCACTTGAACCCGGGGGGGCAGAGGTTGTGGTGAGCCGAGATTACACCACTGCACTCTAGTCTGAGCAACAAGAGTGAAACTCTGTCTCAAAAAAGAAAAAGAAAAAAAAACCTGGGGTTTTAAGGTGTTTTTAGTGCCTCAGCTCAGATGTCACCATGGCAAGTCTGAAGGTCTTACTCCTTCCTAACCAGGTCCTGACCTTAACCTAACAGACTTGACTGACAAGGGTAGAGAATTCAACTTTTTTAAGAGATCCACTACTCTTATAATTAACTTTTCAAATTTTTCTTCCCTTCCCAATAGTAGGGAAAGTATTTTTTGCCACCAAAACTAACTTTCATGTTTTGCCTTAAATTGATTATTAGTCTCCCTTAGCTGTTTATTATCGTCCAATACGCTGATGGAATGAGCCATCTGATTCCCTTTTCTTGTAATTGCTACTCTCCTACCGTTCCAAGACCTGAGATATTTCACCTGCCTATTCCCATATCAATTCATCACCTATGAGAGTTTTAATAATTACAGGACAGTAGCTAAACATATTCAACCTACCAGCAGTGACAGGAGTTTTATTCCTAGCCAGCTGTTGGGTGATACAGTTCCAAAATCCTCAGAGTCTCCTTCTCAGGACCACTCCTGGTGTCAATAGTCAAAGGTTGAATTCCACAAGAAACAGCCCCTGAGCTGGATGATTGCATCCACATAGCTTATTGGAGCTACTGTCAGGAGCAATGCCTAAGAGAACAAAGAAAACAAGGTTGAGGACAGGGAGAAATTAAACTGAAAACAGTTGCAACAGAAGTCTCAACTGATTACCTGGAGAGCTCTAAAGCTCGAATAATTTACCCAAATTGGAGAAAGTGATACAGACAGGAGACAGGGAAATCTGAGTAGAAGAGGGTGGTTCACAGCAAAGGCCCCACTCTAAA
>PVKP010016942.1:0-47111 GCA_004027715.1 Plecturocebus donacophilus
CAAAACCTAAAATGCAATAAAAAAAAAAAAAAGAAAGAAAATAGAAGTGCAAATGTTGGTGCAGAACAATAAAATAATATTGGATCGAGAGGTAGCACTCAAAATATTCAGAATTCGAATTCTTGGAAGGCTAATAAAAATGTTATCAATTGATCCACAAAGAATAAGCAAATAAAAATACCTAAAAATCTATTGAAAGGCCAGTATTTCTCAAATTTTTTAAATTAGTCTACTCTAATCATGACCTAATATAGAAGACACAGATAAAAACTCATTTCCATCATTGTCCTTCTCTTGTGATTAAAACACCCAAATGGCATTTTTGCAATTAAAAAAAAAATCCTATTGCAAGCTTCTCATTTTTTTCATTTTAATGTAACAACTGGCATACTTCTATGGGGAGAGATCTTCACTTCTTAAAAACTTATTTTTTCCTTGCCCCAGTTTACTAATTTTCTCCTATTGTATATAAATACTCTGCCTCAAGTCCTCTTCTGAAAAGAATTAGGATATAAATATCCTAAGATTCTTCAGATAAGAGAAAGCACATGCTATACCAGGCCGCTTAAGTAACACAGTCTTATGTAATCAATTCTTATAAGGTTTTAGTTTTGTAAATATATGTCTAATTGAAAATTTTTAATCACCTTCGGATTTTTACTTTGGCACACAGAAAACACGAAGTTATTATCTAGCCCGGGCTTAATAAAGAAGCTCAAACTAAAAGACTAATTTAAAAGACCATAGAAATAAAGTCTACTGCTCAAATCTAGTATTTGTCCAAAAGTTAAATGGATGCATCAAATGTTTTTCAATATCAAATCCCCGACAAACAGCTAATAAAGAGTCACAAGTGGCAGAAAACATCCCCCAGAGAGAAGGGAATGGAAAATGCATTTTCTCCTCAGAGTGAAATGAAAAAGAAAAGGATTACATGATAGAATGGAAAACATGCATGTGAATTCAATAATTCATTTAGCAAATATGATGGAGTAACTATGTCAGTCTCTGTTCAAGGAGCAGAAGTGAAAACATCAGTTCAAGTCTTTGTCCTCATAAAGCCCACGCACTGGTGAATGAGACACTAATAGACAACTTAAAAAAATGAAATATACAGGTTTGCATATGTCTGTAAAGAAAACAATGGAGGGTAAGGAGATAAATCATTGAGAGGAGGGTGCTAGTTCAGACAGTGTAGGCAGGAAGGCTCTATAGGAAGGGAATATTTGAGCAGAGACCTGAATGAAGTGAAAAAGGTATAGTATGCATGGATTTGAAGGAAAATCATTCCTGGCACAGAGAGCAGCAAGAGCAAAGGCTCTGAGGCATGAGAGAGCTTGGAGTTTTCCAGTGTGACTCCAGCAGAATGAACAAGCCGGAGAGAAGCTGGAGAGGATGGCAGGGACATCATAGGAGTTAGAGCATGCAGGGCTGTAGCAGTGTTTTTTAAATGGCCACAAATTCTTTGACACTCTTACCATTGAGAAGTGAGGACTAAGTTCCCTCCCCTTGGATCTGGCAGGCTTTTGACTGCCTCCATAAATAAAGCACCGTGGAAGTGACACTAGATGCCTTTTGAAGCAAGTTCATAAAAGCCCATGAAGCTTCCTTCTGATTTCTTGAGTGCTCACTCTGAGGGAAGCCAGATGCCATATAAGTTTAACTATCTTAAGACTGTCATGTTGAAGAGGTCACATGTAGGTGCTCCAGTCAAGAGTCTCAGCTGAACCCAACCTTCCAGCCATCCTGCCAATGAGCCAGATGTGAATAGAATTATCTTGGACCCAGCCAGGTGTGGTGGCGCATACCTGTAATTCCAGCACTTTGGGAGACCGAGGTGGGGATCACTTGAAGTCAGGAGATTGATACCAGCCTGCTCCAAATGGTGAAATACTGTCTCTACTAAAAAATATAAAAATTAGTCAGGCATGGTGGCACATCCCTGTAATCTCAGCTACTCAGGAGGCTGAGGTAGGAGAATTGCTTGAACCTGGGAGGTGGAGGTTTGAGTGAGCTGACATCATGCCACTGCTCTCCAGCCTGGGAGATAGAGCGAGACTCTGTCTCGAAAATAAATAAAAGAATTATCTTGGACCCTCCAGTCCATATCAGCCAGCTGAGTCCCCCTGAGTAACCTCAATTGACTCCATCATGAACAGAAGAACCAACTAGCCAGTATCTGCCTGAGTTTCTAAAAAATGTTGTTTTAAACCACTAAGTTTTGAAGTGATTTATTACACAGTAATAGTAACTGAAACTGAGGCTCTTGGGCCACACTAATAATTTGTTTTCTATTCTATGACGGCAAGCCATTGGAGAGTTTTGAGCAAGAAAATAATATGATCTGATTTCCAGTGTTAAAGAGTTATTCTGGCTGATGTATAGAAAATCAACTACAGGATTATAGGAGTGAAGGTAGAAACCATCATGAGACTCCGGCAGAATCCTGGAATTGAGGATGGGGGCTTGAACAAGAAAGATAGCAGCAGAGGAGTGAGAAGTGGTTGAACTTAGAGTATATTTGGAAAGTAGAGCTCAGAGAACTTGCTGATGAATTACATGTGGGCTGTGAGAGAAAGAGGGGAGTAAAGGGTGGCATGTTAGTTTTTGGCATAAGCAACTGGGGGACTGTTGGCAGCATTTTATATAATAAGAAAGACTAGGGGATATGTAGGTTGGGCATGAGGAAGAGGGTACTAAGTTAATTTTTGGAAACTTAAAGAGTTATAATGCCCAAACTGGTAGTGTAAAATTCAGTTTTTGAGTCTAGAGTTGTAGGGGAGAAATGATGTAGAACTTGAATGTATGAATCTTGAGTTCAAGGGGAAATATTGCAGCTGGAGATATATTCCAGGAATTTCCAGCATATGGATTCTTTTAGAGCCATGAGGCTGGATAAGATCATCAACATAGGTCATTTAGGTATAGAGAAGTGGACCATAGAATGTGCTGAGAAATACTCCATTATTTAAAAAGTCAGAAGAATACTGGGAAAACTGAATATTCACGTGTGAAAGAACCAAGTTGGACCACTACTTACACCATATACAAAAATTTAGTTAAAATGGGTCTAAGAAGTAAATTTAAAAGACAAAATCATAAAATTCTTAGAAGAAAACATAGGGAAAAATATTTATAATGTTGGATTTGGCAATGATTTCTTGGATATATCACCAGAAGCACCACCAACAACAGCAACCAAAAAAAAAATTTTTTTTAATCATGTAAGGGAATCAGCAACCAAACGACAACAATCAAGAGACAAACAACCCAATTTAAAAATGGTCAAAGGACTTGAATAGATATTTCTTTAAAGAAGATATACAAATAGCCAGTGGCAATGAGAAGATGCTTAGTATCATTAGTCAGTAGGAAAATACAAATTAAAATTACAATGAATACCCCTTTATATTCATTAGAATGGCTATATCAAAAAAAAAAAGGAAAATAACAAATGTTGCTGAGGATGTTGAGAAATTGGAAGCCTCAAGCATTGCTTGTGGTAAAATAGTGCAGCCACTCTGATAAATAGTTTGATGGTTCCTCAAAAAGTAAAATATAAGGTTCCTCTGCTATCTATCAATTCAACCCCTAGGCATATACCCAAACAAATTGAAAGGAGACACTCAAACAGATACTCATACAACAACATTCATGGCAGCATTATTCACAATAGCCAAAAGGCGGGTACAACCCAAATGTCCATCAACAGATGAATGGATAAACAAAATGTGATAAACATACCTATACATTGATATTGATATATATACATATACATTTAGAAATGGAATATTATTCAACCATAAAACAAACAGAAATTCTGATGCATGCCACATATGGATACACTTTCAAAACATTATGCTGAAAGAATTAAGCTAGACAAGAAAAGAAAATATTGTATAATTTCATTTATCTGAGGTACATAGAATAGGCAAATTCACAGAGACAGAAAGTACAAGGGTGGTTACCAGGATCTGGAAGAAGGTGGGAATGGGGAATTAGTGTTTAATGGGTAGAGTTTTAGTTTGGGATGATGAAATTGTTCTAGAAATGGATAACAGTGATGGCTGCACAATATTGTGAACATACTTAATGCCATTAAATTGTATGCTAAAAAATGGCTAAAATGAGGAAGAGCGGTTTCCAAGATCTGGCACAGGTTTTGTCCCTTGCTCCAACTGGATCTCAGAGGTTAAGGCTTAACTGCACCAGGACCTCTGCTTCAGGAGGCCTTGGTGATTCTGCCATAGCCTCAGCCTCCATCATTCTGACCTGCTGGTATTGGAAGATTCATAGCTGAGACTCCAGGACATCACTGAAGCCAAGAAATGAAAAAACTTTAATTGGATCATCATGGTGGATGGGAGGCAGGACTAAATTGCAGCTCTGGACAGAGCAGTGTGTAGAGGGTTGCACTGTGAATTTTAGCTCCAGATCGACTGGAAGAAAAAACTAGCAATCACAAGAGGACCCACAGACCCTCTGAAAAGAGTGGACTGCTCCTGCAGGACCTGGGAGACACCCAAAATACTGTGAGTGCCCCAACTGCAGAAGTGGGAAAGGGAGACTCTCCTCTCCCGAACACACACTCCACCAGAGAAACTGAAGGTCTGTTTGCAGACGTTTCCAACTTTACCTGGAGCTGAGTCAGTTTAGAGAGCTGAGTGAAATATAGGGGTAGAGGAAGCAGCAGAAAGGCCCTGGGAGCTCACTGGGTCCCCTAGCAGGCCATTCCTGCCTGGCACCACAGGGATTCATCAGGAGGGCAGCCAAAGGAGCAGATGGTAAAACTTCACAGGGAGAAGGAAATCTCTAGCTGAACTTGTAACAATTTGAACTGGGTAAGAAGCCTCCTGGCCAGAACTGAGGGGAGTGTGCAAATCCACTCCACAAATGATGGAAGAACCAAGCCCTTTTCTTTTGCAGCTAGGAGGTAGGTAACCTGGGGCAAGTTTTCAAGCTCATCTCACCCTCTACCTGGAAACAGATTCAAGGCTATTGGGGGTAGGCAGTAGGGGCAGGGGCAGACACAGTGGGAATGAGACCAGCCCTTCAGTTTGCATGGGAACTGGATGAAGCCTGTGACTGCCAGCTTTCCCCTACTTCCCTGACAACCTGCATGACTCAGCAGAGACAGCCATAATCCTCCTAAGGTGCACAACTCCAGTGACCTGTGAATCTCACCGCCAGCCCCCACAGCAGCTGCAGCAAGACCTGCCCAATGAGAGTCTGAGCTCAGACATGCCTAGCCCTTCCCCCACCTGATGGTCTTTCCCTACCCACCCTGGTAGCAGAAGACCAAGAGTATATAATCTTGGAAGTTCTAGGGCACCACCCACCACCAGTCCCTCTCCATGATACTACAGCTGATGCTTTCTGGAAAGCACCACCTCCTGGCAGGAGGCCAACCAGCACAAAAATAGGGCATTAAACCACCAAAGCTAAGAACCTTCACAGAGTCCATTGCACCCCACACCGTGCGACCTCCACTGTAATAGGTGCTGAGAGATGCATAGATGGTTCACATCACAGGACTCTGTGCAGACAACCCCTAGTACCAGCTTGGAGCTGGATAGACTTACTGGGTGGCTAGACCCAGAAGAGAGACAACAATCACTGCAGTTTGGCTTACAGGAAGCCACATCCAGAGGAAAAGTGGGAGAGTACTATATCAAGGGAACACCCTGTGGGGCAAAAGAATCTGAACAGACTTCAGCCCTAGACCTTCCCTCTGACAACACTTACTCAAATAAAAAGGAACCAGAAAACCAACCCTGGTAATATAACAAAACAAGGTTCTTCAACACCCCCCCAAAATTATACTAGGTTCACCAGCAATGGATCCAAACCAAGAAGAAATTCCTGCTTTACCTGAAACAATTCAGGAGGTTAGTTATTAAACTAATCAGGGAGGGGCCAGAGAAAGGTGAAGCAAAATGCAAGGAAATCCAAAACACAATACAAGAAGTGAAGGGAAAAATATTCAAGGAAATAAATAGCTTAAAGAAAAAAAAAAACAATAAAAAATTCAAGAAACTTTGGACATACTTTTAGAAATGTGAAATGTTCTGGAAAGTCTCAGCAATAGAATTGAACAAGTGGAAGAAATTCAGAGCTCGAAGGCAAAGTCTTCAAATTAGCCCAATCCAACAAAGATAAAGAAAAAAAATAAGAAAATATGAACAAAGCCTCCAAGAAGTCTGGGATTATGTTAAATGGCCAAACCTAAGAATAATCAGTATTCCTGAGGAAGAAGAGAATTCTAAGATCTTGGAAAACATATTTAGGTGAATAATCAAGGAAAACTTCCATAGCCTTGCTAGAGACCTAGATCCAAATACAAGAAGAACAAAGAACACCTAGGAAATGCATCACAAAAAGATTTGCTCCAGGCATATTGTCATCAGGTTATCCAAAGTTAAAATGAAGGAAAGAATCTTAAAAGCTGTGAGACATAAGCACCAGGTAACATATTTTTAAAAACCTATCAGATTAACAGCAGATTTCTCAGCAGAAAATCTATAAGCTAGAAGGGATTGAGGCCCTATCTTCAGCCTCCTTAAACAAAACAATTATCAGCCAAGAAGTTTGTATCCAGCGAAACTAAGCATCATGTATGAAGGAAAAATACACTCTTTTACAGACCAAAAAATGCCGAGAGAATTGGCCATTACCAAGCCACCACTACAAGAACTGCTAAAAGGAGCTCTAAATCTTGAAACAAATACTAGAAACACATCAAAAAAAAGAACCTCTTTACAGTATAAATCACACAAGACCTATTAAACAAAAATACAAGTTAAAAAGCAAAAAAAAGAAAAAGTACACAGGCAACAAAGAGCATGATGAATGCAAGGGTACCTCACATTTCAATACTAACATTGAATGTAAATGGCCTAAATGCTCCACTTAAAAGATACAGAATGGCAGAATAGATAAGAACTCACCAACCATCTTCTGCCTTCAGGAGACTCACCTAACACATAAGGATTCACATAAACTTAAAAGAGGTAGAAAAAGGAATTTCATGCAAATGGACACCAAAAGAGAGCAGAGGTAGCTATTCTTATATTAGAAAAAACAAACTATAAAGCAACAGCAGTTAAAAGAGACAAAGAAGGACATTATATAAAGGTAAAAGACCTTGTCCAACAGGAAAATATAACAATCCTAAACATGTATGCACCTAACACTGGAACTTCCAAATTTATAAAGTAATTACTACTAGACCTAAGAAATGAGATAGACAGCAATACAATAATAGTGGGGGATTTCAATACTCCACTGACAGTACTAGACACGTCATCAAGACAGAAAGTCAACAAAGAAACAATGGATTTAAACTATACCTTGGAACAAATGGATTTAACAGCTGTATACAGAACATTTCATCCAACAACCACAGAATACACATTCTATTCAACAATGCATGCAACTTTCTCCAGGATACATCATATGATAGGCCATAAAACAATCCTCAATAAATTTAAGAAAATTGTAATTATATCAAGCACTCTCTCAGACCACAGTGGAGTAAGACTGGAAATCAACTCCAAAAGGAACCTTCAAAACCATACAAATATATGGAAATTAAATAACCTGCTCTTGAGTGAGCATTAGGTCAAAAATGAAATCAAGATGGAAATTAAAAATTCTTCGAACTAAACAACAATAATGACATAACCTACCAAAACCTTTGGGATATAACAAAAACAGTGCTAAGAGGAAAGTTCATAGCCCTAAATGCCTACATCAAAAAGATTGAAAGAGCCCAAACTGGCATTCTAAGGTCACATCTCACAAAACTAGAGAAACAAGAACAAACCAAACCCAAACCCAGCAGAAGAAAGCAAATAACCAAGATCAGACAGAACTAAAGGTAACTGAAACAAAAAAAGAGGTACAATCTATTTTCCCACCCCTTGAAGCTGGGATGGCCTTGTAACTTGCTTTGACCAAAAGAATGTGGTAGAAATTATGCTGGAGCTTAGACCATGCATCTTTCACTCTCATTGCAGTGGAACCTTGAAACTGTGAAGAAGCTCAGTCTAAAATACGTTTCAGGATGAGAGACCATGATGGGGAGAAAAAGGGTGACTCGGCCAGCAATCAGAAGTAACTTCCAGACAGACATGTGAGTGAGATCATCTTGGCCCCTTCAGCCCCAGTTGAGCGGTCAGAGAACTGCAGATGCATAAATAATCTAAGACCTGGAGAAAAACTACCTAGCCCCAGATTACCAGCCCATAGAATCATTAGAAATAATAAATTATCTTTGTCTTAATTTACTAAGCTTTGGAGTGGTTTGTTATGCAACAATAGATAACTGATATAAGAAGTTTTCATTTTACCAACAAATTAAACGAAAAAGGAAGAAACTACTTACTAATTAAGGAACAGTTAGGGAAATTCCATATTGCTGGGAGTGCAAGTGGTAAAAATTCTCTGGAAAATGATGTTACAATATTCATCCAGCTCTTAAACATATTTATATACTTTGACTAGATAATTCTTCTACAGTTTTATCCCACAGAAAATATTAAATGTGAACAAGATTTATGTCCAAAGATATTTTTCATCTAAATTTTGTTTAATTCATGGCAAATGTCTGTATGTTCAACAATAGAATACTACATTTAAAAAATTAAAGTATATTCATGTGATGAACTATTATTTCATGGAACTTGTTTCCTGTTGTCAGAATCCATGGGTACAGACTTAAAAATATACTTTATAATCTGTGAGGGTTTGTGACTAGGGGAGGATGGCAGCAAAGATTAAAATGAAATAAATACCAAAAACTTAAACTTAGTAGTAATTATCTCTCAGTGTGTTATATATATTTTTTTTCTTTAGGTTTCCTTTTATTTCTTAAGTTTTCAATGATAAAAATGCACTACTTATATTAAAAAGAGTGTATATTACTTTGAAATTGGGACAATTTTGGAGTTGTCTGAGAAGATTTAAACATGGTCTATTTTAAAGAGATAATGGGCGGGGTGTGGTGGCTCATGCCTGTAATTCCAGTACTTTGGGAGGCCAAGGCTGGGGCATCACTTGAGTTCAGGAGTTCAAGACCAGCCTGACCTTAAGATTAAACAGGGTCATTATTGTGGGGCCCTAATTCAATAGAAATGGTGTCCTTATAAGAAGAGGGAGAGATACCAGGGGCACATGCAGAGAGAAAAAAAGTATGTCTGAGAACACATAGCGAAAACAGCCATCTGCAAGCCAAGAAGAGAGGACTCAAGAGAAACCAACCCTGCTGGCACCTTGATCTTGGAATTTCAGCCTCCAGAACTGTGTGAAAATAAATTTATGTTGTTTAAATCACCCAAACTGTGATATTTTGTTGGCAGGCCTAGCAGACAGATGGGCTAACAGAAATCCCAGAGCCACAGTGAGATGAACTTGGACCAAAATTTCATTTATCATCTAATGACTGTAAGATGACTGCCCCAACACTGATAGGCAGATCACACTGGTATTCTGGGTCTCCAAGAATTGTTTCCGTAGTGAAGCTACCTAATTAAATAGCTCCAGACCCCCTTGTAAAAGGTCAAGTGTCAAGTTTACAGTCCCACAAGAGTGCCTCGCACCTCTCTTATTGAAAGGGCTTCTAGATCTGTGGATTGACTCAAGCTGGGAATTGGAAGTGGATCCCATATTCTCTAACATGATGACTCAGTTTCTGTTCTACAGACAAAGAAGATGTTAGATCACACAGTTAGTCATTTGTTTCAGCTCTAGAGACACCATAATCAATTAGCTACCACCAGAGATCCCTGTAGGTCAAGCCACTATGACAAGCATTTGGGTTTGTTGCCTATTATAACCACACCCATTGGCTTCTAGTGACTAAGTGCTATTACTCAGCCTCTGCCTCAGCCACCCCATTTCAGTGGTTGCATTTTCCCTCTTTGTCCCTTGCCTACAGAAAACATCAATACTATGCTTTTCCAGGATGCTGCCTCCAACTTCACAAATTTTTTCTTTATTGCCACAGTGAGAAAAATATCTTCCAGGTTTTCTCAGAAGACATAGGTAAGCCAGTTGCACATGATAAACACATTCCAATATTTTTATCCTCCTAAGCCTTTGAATTCCTTCTTTTACATCATAGATATTTCTGGCATCACAACTTTATTTCACATAGGCCACCATTAAGTACAAATTTTAGTCAAACAGAAAAAATAGAACTGGCTGCTTGAATTCAGAATATATGGCAAGGGCAGTCTTGTTAATTGATTCAGCCCAATCTAAAATTACTTTGAGCCCTGTTCCCTTGTTGTTGTTGTTGCTACTGTTTCTTCTTTTGGTTATTATTGCTATTAACCAAAAAAAAAAAAAAAAAAAGTCACACTAAAGATTTTGTGAGTTCAGTCACTTCATGAAAGATTTAAGAGATTACAAGAAGGATCTCAGGGTAACTACACAATCTTCCACTAGTCTTCTGTTCTTCCCTGTACACTCCAAATATTTTTCAAAAGACCATGGTTTCCAATAAATTAGATAACTTACATAAAATAGACAAAATCCTAGAAAACACAAACTTCCAAAAATGACTCAAAAAGAAATAATCTAAATATCTAACAATAAAGAGATTGAATTACTAACCAAAACAACCTACATTCAACACAAAGACTTGTACACAAATTTTCATAGCAGAATTATAATTGCCAAAAAATGCAAACAAACCAAAGGTTCATGAACTGATGAAATGTAAAATGTTCATATTATGCAATATTACTTAGCAATAAAAAGGAATGAAATACTGATACATGCTACAACATGGATGAACTTCGAAAACATGCAAAATGAAAGAAGCTAGTCACAGAAGAACACATATTTTATGGTTTCATTTACATGAAATGTCCAGAATAGCCAAATCTATAGAGTAGTTGCCTAAGCTGGAAAACATGAAGAGTAATGAGAGTTGTCTGCTAAGGGTATGGATATTGCATTTGGAGCAATTAAAATGCTCTAAAATTGAGTGTGGTAATAATTTTACAATTCCGTGGATATACTAAAAACCATTGAATTATAAACTTGCAATGGCTGAGTGAATCATATCTCAATAAAGCTGTTACCAAAAAAAAGCCCATGGTCCCACAGATGACTCTATCTCAGTCAGCCTCTGGAGAAGTATAATTCTGGCCTCTGTTCAAATTGCTCCTCTTGGTCCTTTCAGTATTATTAAAATGTGAAATGTCAAAGATAAGAATTAGATATTGGTCATAATAATGAGATAGAGATGAAACTGAAAACCAAAGGAAACACTAAATTTATGTAAAATATAATACTTCCTTGACATAAATACTGTTTTAAAAATTAAATCAGCCAGGCCTGAGAAAACTTTAAATTGAAAAAACACCAGAAACCTTTCAATATCAGTTATTCAAGAACTTAGCAATTTATATAGCCTAAATTATAATTTAAAAAAATATTTATTATTCAATCTATACCACTTCATTATTAATTAAATAATACAGATAAACAAAAAGAGAACTTTTTAATAATCACATGTAATAACACTTTCCAGAGGTAACTTATCGTTTTTTTACTTTATTATGCTAGTATATACATGCAAGTACATGAGATTACAGAGTACTTAGAGATTTGTGAGTAGTGTCTACTAGTCACCATTATAAGAAGAAAGAAAACTTTTATATTAATAAATATACAGCTTTATCATTCATCTTAATTGCTGTATCATATTTTAGACACACCACAATTTATTCATGGCATTTCTATCGTGAGACATTTAGATTATTCCTTCTTTTTATTTTGCATAAATGTCAAAAATTAAACATTCTTGATACACATCTTTACATATATATTGAATCATTGCCTTAGGATAAATGACTAGAAGTGGAATTTCTGAGCTAAATAATACATACTTGGATGTGATCTATATTACAAAATTTCTCAGCAGAGTAATTTATCAGAAACAACCAGTATTATAAGAAAGAGTGCTTATTTTTCCAAATATTAGCCAAGACTTTGTGTCCACAATCTTTTTAATCCTTGCCATTCTGAGAAAATATATCTCATTATTAATTTGTATTTATTTGTTTCATATTTTAATGTTCATAGGCTAAGTTTACTATTCACAGTCTTAATTCATTTTTTATTAGTTTTTCTTTTTTGTATTGGTTTATAATAGCTCTTTAAATGCTAAGGATATTAATCTTTTCTGTCACAAATGTTGCAAATATATTTTTCCAGTTTTACAGATATAGTGGGTTTTTTTTATAGAACTTTTAAACATCTTTGTGGTCAAATATTTTGGTCTTTTTTTAATTTCATGTATTTATCTTTTGGAGACAGGGATTCACTCTGTCACCTAGGCTGGAGTACAGTGACATGATCATGGCTTACTGCAGCCTTGAACTCCTGGGCTCAAGCGATCCTCCTGCCTCAGCCTCCCAAGTAACTGGGACTACAGGTGTACACCACCATGACTGGCTAAATTTTTTTATTTTTGTAGATATGGGGGTCTCACTGTGTTACCTAGGCTTGTCTCAAACTCCTGGGCTCAAGCAATCCTCCCACCTGAGCCTCCCAAAGTGTTGGGAGTACAAGCATAAGCCACCATGCCCAGCTAGTCTTTTCCTTCTGATTTCTGCCAGTGAGGTAATGGTTTAAAAGCTCTTCCCAAGCTAAGACAAATACAGATCTTCCAACAACTTTTTTTATTTCAAATATTCAATCTATGTGGATTTAAATAGAACTCCAAATTAATTTTTGCTAGATTATCAACCAAGTGTCAGCATAATCACTAATTTGAAATGTGACTTTTCTCAAATATTCCAATTCCTATATATACCATGGGGGGTGTTTTTCCTTTTTTTTTTTTTTTTTTTTTTGAGACAGCATCTGGCCCTGTCACCCAGGCTGGAGTGCACTGGTGTGATCATGGCTCACAGCAGCCTTGATATTTTGGGTTCAAACGATCCTCTTTCTTTAGCCTCCAGAGCAGCTAAGACTACAGGTGCATGCCACCAAGCCCAGCTAATTTTTTTTTTTTTTTTGGAGAGACAGGGTCTTGCTATGTTGCTGGTCTTGAACTCCTGGGCTCAAGCTATCCTCACACCTTGGCCTCTCAAAGTACTAAGATTACAGGTATGAGCCACCATATATGGCCTCATGGGGTTGTACTTCTCAACTCCCTGTCTTTCTCCCCTGGTCTATCTGATTGATGCCATCTGCAACAAGACCCTCATCTTTACTGGGCTGATCATCTGTCAACACTGGGCTCCATCCATCCTGAGCAGTCTCAGTGATGGCTGCAGTTTTCTGCTGGCACTTCCAGTCTTTGTTACGTGATATCCACAAACAGGTTGCTTGGACCCCAGTGAATTACATAGCTGAATGACTGTTTTTGTTTTTTTGTTTTGACCAGTAATCATAACGTTTTATTCTTCCTAGCATATACTTCATTAATTCATTCAACAGCAGGCCACAAGGGTGCTTGGGTCAGGACACTGTCAAGTAGCTCACCATGCCACCTGTTCCTAAAATCACTGCTCCTCATCCATCCATTAGACATTGTTGCTGAGTTTGGTTTTCCATGTCTACCACTCCAGAAGGCAAAAAATTCTTACAGTGCCCTAGAAGGCCATACAGGACATGGGCCACCTTTACTTGTCCAACCTCATCTCCTACAAATCCCTTGACTGCCGCCCCTTCAGCCACACTGATGTCTTTACTATTTCTTGAACACTTTGGTGAGGACAGACCGGTTTCCCTCCAGGGCAGTTGTACTGGCCATTCCCTCTTCCTGGAATTCTATTCCTTCAGATATCCATATGGATAACTTGCTTACTTCATGTTTTTGCTGAAATGTCACCTTGTAAAGGATATCTACCCAAGCCATCTGTTATGTATTAAATTGTGTCCCCTCAAAATTCAGATGTTGAATCCCTAACCCTCAATGTGACTGTATGTGGAGATATGGCCTCTAAGGAGGTAATAAAAGTTAAGTGAAGTAGTAAGGGTGGGACCTAAATCCAATAGGGCTAGTGCTCTTATAAGAAATAGAGACACCAGAGCTCTTTCACCAGGGACACGGTGAGAAGGCAGCCATCTACAAGCCAGGAAGAGAGCCCTCATCATAAACTGAGTTTGCTGGCACCATGATCATAGATTTCTAGCCTACAGCCCTGTGAGAATATAAGTCTGTTGTTCAAGGCACCCACTCTGTGCAATTTTGTTATGGCAGTCTGAGCAGACTAACATGCCACCTCATTCCTAAGTTAACACCACCCCCTTCTTTGCCTGTATTGCTAATCCCCTTACATTATTCTATTCTAGCCCTTAACCTCTTCTAAAATATTCTAAAATGTACTTTTAAAAATTGTTTATTTTTAAATTTTGTGAGTACATAGTATATATATCTATCTTTCTGGGTTGTATGAGATGTTTTGATATAGGCATGCAATGCATAATAATCACATCAGAGAAAACGGGGTATCTATTCCCTCAAGTATTTACCCTTTGTGTTACAAACAATCCAATTATATTAATTATTTTTTTAAAAAACAATAAATTATTGTTGACTGTAGTCACCCAGTTGTGCTATCAAATATTATATATTATTCATTCTATCTAACTATACTTTTGCAACAATTAACTATTCCCACTTCTCTGCTGCCCTTCCAATGCTTTGAAGCCTCTGGTAAACATCCTTCTATGCTCTATCATCATGAGTTCAATTGTTTTCATTTTTAGCATCCTCGAGTAAGTGAGAATATACTGGTTGTCTCTCTGTGTCTGACTTATTTTATTTAACATAATAGTCTCCAGTTCCATCCATGTTGTTGCAAATGGCTGGATATCATTCTTTTTGATAGCTAAATGGAACTCCATTGTATGTATGTACCATATTTTATTTATCCATTCATCTGTCAATGGACACTTAGGTTGCTTCCAAATCTTGGCTACTGTGAATGATGGCGAGAATGTGGAGAAAAGGGAACCCTTATACCCTGTTGATGGGAATGTAAATTAGTACAGCAACTATGGAGAGCAGTTTGGAGGTTCCTCAAAAAACTAAAAATAGAGCTACCATATGGTCCAGAAATCTCATTGCAGGTTATATATCCAAAAGAAATGAAATCAGTATACCTAAGAGATATCTGTACTTGCATGTTTATTAAAATTTATTTTTTATCATTTTAATTACCAGTCTTCCTCTACTAGAATACAAACTCCATGAGTGCAAGGATTTCTGTTGCTTTCATTCACTGATGCATTTCCAGCATATAGAACTGTACTTGAAACATAGCAGATTTTCAATGAATATTTGTTGAATAAATGAATGAATCACAGCAGGCTCCTTCTTCCTTTTAGGTGAAGTCTCTCTGTCTATCTCAGAATCCCTATTCCCTACCCCAATCCATTCCACTTTGAGGACACTATTGGAGTCCCTTGTTCAGGTGTGGCCTTGGCTCCCATGACAATTAGTGCAAGGCAATAGATATTAAAGTTGGAATGAGAGACCCCCTTCCTCTGGGCATAGTTGCATTTCAGGTCCAACTAAGTCAAGATATTTGGTATTTTAATTTGGGGGTTCCAGGTAGCTTATTGTGGAGATGAGCTCAGGGGTCAGGACTGAAGGATCAGGAAGATTAAGGCAGACAAGGAAGAAAGTTAAGGAAGGGTATGTTCCTGAAATGATTAATCCTGTGGGCGGCTGAAGACTAATCCTGCTGGGAACACACTGGAAATGATGTAGAATGTGTCTCCGGATTATTCCTCCATAGGAGAGGAAGCATTGTGGGCCCATTCCTGTCCTCCTTTGTTTCAGAGTTGCATCTAAAAGTTTTGACTCTCATGCCCCACTCCTTGCCATATCCCAGGCTGTTGTATGTGAGGGCTGAGCAAGATGCAGCAGGCACTGGGGAGAACCCTTCAGCATGCACAGGAAATGGCTACCACAGCTATGGCTGAAGTCACATAAAGGTAGAGGGAATGTGGCTTGAGACACAGAAAGCATCAGCTACATTTGGTTACAACAAATTACATTTTAAGAACTACTTTCAAATTTAATGATCATAGTACTTTCATATTCTATTACTAAGCTTTCCTTTTTCACATATTTAAATAAATTTGCTGGAAAGATATTATCCACAACATAGCATGATGAACCCATAAAATGAGAAGAATCCAACTGCTCCATGAACAGAAAGCCAGTTTGCCTTTCTTAATCTACCTTTACTTTCACCAGAAAGATCACTTGTTGGATTGCAAGAATTCTGTTATCCATTGTAGTTCTTGCTCCCAGTAACTTCACTGTGTAGGTAGATGCATCTATTACCCATGATCACTGCTCCTCACAGGGCAAGATGTGTGTGATAGTTCAACTAGAACTGCCGTCTGTCTTATTAGACTCTCCTGAAAGCCTCCTCAGAAGTCTCATCTCATCCCTCTCACTAATTAAAATTGTTGCACCAAGTCAAGTAAATGTCACAGTACCCAGGAACCACAATGATTTTCTCAGAAAAGAACATCTCCTAATGAGGACTTCATCTAAGAACACAACAGTCATTCTTTTTCTAGGAAATTCAACTAAATTAATTCAATATTTAAGGATACAAGAAGTTTAATACATGTAAGAATAGACAAAAATCTCTGCAAAACCTACACAGAGAAGAACTTGACATACAAAGAGATTTTCAAAAGTTCAGTCCTGGAAAAAAAGTCCGGGTCAAGGAAAGGATAAGATGCTTAGATAATATTTGCATCCATAATCATCTGAAATGTCATGTCTGGTAGTTTTGGATCCAAGGCTAACTCTTGAATTAGACCTGTCCCTAGCTAGGAGGACATGCCTGGCATGTAGTAGGTCTTCAATAGGTGTGCATTTGTTGAAAGCACAATACCTTTTTCAACTTAATCCTTGCTTCTGTACCTGATAAAATAAACCTGACTTTAGCCTTGGCGTTCTGCCCATCATTCTTCAGATTTAGGCTCAAGTGGTATTGAATAGTTATGTTCCAAGCAATGTGCTAGATGCTTCAATGTAAGTTTATCTTGTTTAGTTATCATCCAAACCCCATGAGATGGGCACCTACTATCTGGTAGATGAGAAAAGTAGACAACAGAGAAGTTGACTCTTTTGCTCAAGGTCACACAGCTAGAAAATATACAGCCAAGTTTCCAAGTTTAGGAAGTAGGAATTTGTTTGCTTACTTGCTTGTTGGCCTCCAATTTTTTTTTTACCATTCCTCCCGTCAAGAGAGGGCTGCTTTATGACTCCACTCCTCGAATCTAGGCAGGCTTCTAGATACTTTGACCACAAGGGAAAAGTGAAGGTGATGCTATAAGATTTCAAAGGCTAGTTCACAAGGGGCTCTGCAGCTTGCCTGGACTCTCTTGGAGCACCCACATCTTCTAGAGAGTCCTTGGGCCGTCACCCAGCCACATAGAGAGGCAACATATGGATCCTCAGGTCAACAGCCCTGATGAGGCCAGCCATTGAGGTGTCCCCGTTTATACTCCAGACATTTGAGAAAAGCAGTCTCCAAATGGCTTCAGCCCTCAGCCATTCAAGTCACCCCCAACCATCTGAGTCCTCCCAGCTGAGAACTTACATACCATGAGTCAGAGGCAAATCATCATCATTGTACCTTGCCTGAATTCCTGACTCCCAGAATTTGTGAGCTTAATAAAATGGTTGTTATTTATACCACTGATTTGGGATGGTATATTGTCTAACAATCCCAATTGGAACAAGGAACTTTCCCTAAACTTTAAACCTTCTGTATACATATAATGACATACAATCCCACAAAGTTCCCCAGGCTCGTGGAGACCCCATTAGTGCCAGCTAGATCTCTTGAAGTTACAGAGGAGCAGGAAGCCAGGGATCTGGCCAACTCTGATCTGGGTTTTGTTTCAAAAACTCTGGCCTCAATAATTTTTCACTTTTTCCTATGAGGACTTTTCAGTATCTATTTCTACCTGGTACCTGGTCTAAATCACACAAAGCATCCTCAGTCCATCTGACCCTTCCTAAAACCTTTCAGATTGCTGTATTCATTCTTCTCAGTTCTAAGTTTCCTGGTGGTCTAGTGGTTAGGATTTAGCCGTCTCATTCTTCACATTCTTCCCTCTGGCCTGGAAAAGCAGGAAAAAAAATAGATCTCTAGTTTCTCTTGCTCTCAGTCTCCAGACCTAATCATCCATTCTATTTTAGTTGAAGTCACTATTTTCCATAGATATCTAAGCTTACCTGCCCTAAGGACCTGCCTCATAGTCTCTCAACATTAAGCATGAGGTCAGGAGGGCATCCGTACTTCCTCTCCACCAGAGAGGGCATAAGTGCTAGATCAAGGGCCTGTCCAGACAAGAAAAGCAGAGCATTCTCAATTAAAACATAAAGTTTTATAATAATTCGATTTTATTAAACCCTCACCTTAAATATATGTCATCACTTTAAAAAGGAAGCATGTATGGATTGTATTAGAATCTCCATCAAATAAAATTAATTGTGTTGACTATAGAAAACACAATTCAAGATAACTACGCTAACACCTTTCCAAATAAAAGCAGGTATTTGGAAGGATCTTTCTGTTTTGGGGACTCTGATTAGAAACATCATATCCCAAAACAGAACAGAGCACAGGTGGGACAGAGGTAAGTTTCACATTGTAGATTCTGTGGTTTCTTATCTAAGTAGGGTCCAACTTAAACCCAGACAGAGTAGGCAAATATTCTGCATACTGAGAGCAGAGTGTGAATAGGAATTTCTCAACCCTAAACACAAAGACTAAGTACACAGTAACTAATTTTTGAAATTCTACTATTCAAGGTTTATTCCTTTGGCTTAAGACTTTGTTCCCCTTTACCATGCAAAGATCTTGTGAGTTATTTACAACTTGGTGATAGTGGCAGGTCTTGCTAACTACCTACCTAATATTCACGTTCCCCTTTCATCTGGTTACAGAATCCCAGTTTGGCGGGTAGGGTAGCAACATGCCCAGTTTCCTTCTCAGATGGGGTGGTCATATGACCCAGCTCTGGCTTATGATATGTAAGTGGATATCATTGGGAGGAGCTGCTTAGAAAGCTTGTTAAAAAGAGGCAGACTTCTAAACACAATGGCCCTTTCCATTTCCCATTCTTCCTTCCTGGAAGATGGACACACTTCATGAAGGCACAGGAGCCAACCTGCAAACCCAAGAACAAGAACTAAACACTAAGGATGGAAGACTAGATTTAATAGCTAAAATGTGGCCCAGTTTCAACCTTTAATCTAAAATATTCATGTAAATATTGGTTCTGTTCATGAAGAGTTCATGCATAAAATCAGGGATAGGCCAAGGTTCAAAATGGAGAGTTTAAGTTAAAATTATCTGTACTGTTTACCCCAACTCTTTCATAAAAATGTTCTCATAGGTTGTGGGTACATTTTGTGAACTCTCACCACCAGTTAAGTAGGTGGGAATCAAGTAAGCCACAATGTTTTACTTAAATGCCACAAAGAAGGATTTGCCCATTCTATAGCACTGGGATAGAGCAGTGCTTCTCACATTTTAATTGCAATATGAATTAGCTGGGGATCTTATTAAAGTATAGGCTCTGATTTAGCAGGTCTAGGGTGATACCTGAAATCCTGCAGTTCTAATAAGCTCCCAGGTGATGATGAAGCTGGTCCATGAAGCACACTTTGAGTTGCCAGAAAGTAGAGCAGGTGTCAACCAGGATGCTCATCAGGATCATTTTAAAAAGAAGAAAACACACACACACACACACACGCACAGAGTCTTGGGCCACATCCCAGCTCTACAGATCAGAATCTCTGGGGATGAGGTGCAGGACTTTGTTTTATTAACCACCTCCCCAGGTAATTCCTATTTAGCCATAAGATGCACCTGGTCTGCAATGAGCGGAGCAGCATGTCTCAGAGAGTAGCTGTGGGCCTGCCTTCTAACTCAGAATTGCCAAAGGAGCTTGGTGACCGTGCAGATGCCTTCCTTCTGCTGCTTGGGAAGGAGGCGAAGAGGTGGATGGAGTATAAAAAATAAGGAGACTGTATAAAATGGGAGATTGACGTCACTTCAACTCCCACCTGGCAAGAGTAGAGAAGGCCAATTCTCCTGGAAGTGACAGCATGGAACGTCCCTCCTGCTGCCTGACCACCTGCACCTCCTTCCTTCTCTTCCTCTCCTTGGCAACTGCAGCAGCCAAGGCTGCCCCTCAGGGGATGCTAGGAGCCGTGGTTAAAGAAGAGGGAGAGAAGCTCAGAGAAATTGTGGAGAGCGGTAGAAAAATAAGGAAGGGCATGATAATTATAAACAGGCATAGGCCTCTGTTTATATTGCAATTCAGTCTAGTGGAAATAAATACCTATTTTGATATCTGTACTCCCTGAAACAATAATATATTATTCAGCCAAAAAAGGGCCTTCAATTGCATTAAATTGTGTCTATGTGCAGATAAGGGTCCAGAAGGCTGTGAATTGTACTAATCCCTAATTGGTGGAATTTAGTGTTTTATTTCCTTATACCAATCTGTGTTATTTGAAAGTTTTACCCCAAGCATGGATTATTTTTATAATCAGAAGTAAATAATAAAGCCATTTTTCATTTAGAAGAGAACAAGAGGTCACAGTGCTAAAATACTACAAAGACAGATTAAGGAAAGATACAGCCCCTTTATTCAAGAAACCCACACACTCAGTAGTCAGTCAGAATCATGTATGTTTCCTGAGTTGCAGAGACATGTAGCTATGTGGCCCCACAACAGATGTCCAGGCTGGGCTTGCCTACAGGGAGTGGCGTTTAGTCCAAAAGTCCAAGATGGATTCCAAATGAATGCTATTGAGTGCATATCTGAAGAGGAGTTTAGTTTATTAAAGGAGGGGAACTTGTCAAGATTACTTAGTATAAATAAAGTTGATTTGGAGATAAATGTATGGGTCAGAGGGATCTAGAAACAGCAGGTGTAATGCTACAGAAAGATAGCATTCTTGCAATTATAACAACAAGATGAGCCAATAGCTTGACTGGAAATTGAGCAAGTAAACCTGAGACCTCCTTAAAGATGGATCCACTTCTTGTTGCCTTGGGAACTTACTCCTCATGGTACGGAGATTATAATAGAATTGCCACATGCAAATGAATTAAATCATAACTAGGCATGGAAGAATGATCTCTGTAGAAGTTTTAGAGGGCTTTGCACATTCAATAAAAGATGAGCTCAGGAAAGGAAGAATCTGAATTAAACAGGATCTGCTTACTTGGGAATTCCTTGAGTATTACACACCTATGGTATCTTCTTCCATTGACTTTAGTTGTGGTCATGGAAAATAATAAGCTAAATATTTGTGAGTTCATATTGCCTCAGTCTCTGGCTTAAAGCATGGGAGAAAGAAAAAGTAGATAAAGCAACCTGGAGGGAGGTGGGGGATTTACAGTTGTAAATCACTGCTGGGATTTTGCAAGCTGGGTCAGCAAAGCTACCTTAAATTCTAAGCTTCTGAACTTTCACTTATGCTGCCCAGAACCAAGAAATTTCTATTTTTTATATTGCCTGTATCTATCACTTTCTATTAGCTCAAGCTCCAGCAGGGAACACCAGTTCATTAAATGACAAATATGAACCTAAATACCAAAACACAAATGCTTAAACTGTTATGAGGCCCCTTCTTAACAGTGATGGATAAAGGCAGAAACAAGGGAGAAGTTTCTACTTGGGGGCTGCACAATACAGCTTTGCCTTGGGCAATCTCAGGCACCTTAGGCTAGGACTTGGGAGGAAAAGTCTGACTTCACCATCACACTTTCATTGAGTTAGTTTTCAATGTGCTATCTGTGCTAACTGCTGGAGATCAAGAAGATAAAAAGAGAAACGTAACTTGGAAATGGGAATGGGATGGGAAAAGACAGGAGAGAAAAGGAGAGGTTAAGTGGCAAAAACAGGTTATATTATAATGTCATGACCAGTGGGCCCTGTGTCCAGCTTGAGGTCATATTCTGTCTCCTGGAACTTCCATTGCTTTCACCTGGTGATTCAGCAGCTAGCACATTGCCAGGGCAGTTACCATGCCTAAGGCTAATTTTACTACTAACAAAAGGTAGGATTTACTAGGTTCTCTGCAGGGACTTTGAAAATATCTGTGATAAAGCATCAATAACTGAAATCAAAAGAAGCACCTCAAGGGAGGAGATGAGTAATCAGAAATAGGAGATGAGAAACAGTCACTGACTTATTTGCCACCAATGCTAATTACACATGAATGGTTTTAGAGTTTGAAAGAATGCTGCATTTGGGAAGCTTTAACTGACACTGATTATTTTTGTCTCTTAAGGTCTCAGGTCTACAACACCTGAACACCTTCCCTGAGGAAGCCTCGAGTTCAGTGCTAGCTCTGCAGGCAACATCAACCTAAAATATTACTACAGACAGACATCGTTCTGGATCAAGATTCTAATCATCTTTCCACTTTTTCAGACCCATCAGAAGAGGTGTCTAAGAAGATGCACAAGAAAATTTGTAAGTACACCATTATTGCCTGAGGGTCTAAAGTTTTACCAGATTCTTTTTACAATGAAGTATACATAGTATGCATGCTTGTGGAAAATGCTGGGTCTTAAACCCAACCTCTGTTAACCCGATTATTGCTCATTAATCATGGCTGAAAAGTCTGGCATCCAGAATCGAGATCCTAGCTACTCAAAATGTAATCCCTGGATCAACATCTTCAGGAGCATCTGAGAGCTTGTTGGAAATCCAGAATCTCAGACAGATCTACTGAACCAAAATCTCATTTTAATAAGACCCACAGGAGATTGGAGTGCCCTTCCACGTTTGAGAAGCACTGCTCTAGATCCTGTCTCTTGAGGATGGCATTTACGTCAGGTTCTATTCTTAATAGGAAACAGATTGAGAAATAAAAAAGCTCAACAGGGCTACAAATACCCAGAAAATATAGAGTTTCTAGTGAATATTGAAAACGAGGCAGTAAAATGGCTGTTTATTAAACCTAATATATTCTGTACTGAGATCAAAAGGCAGGTGCTACAAGGACCATAGCTCTAATTATGAAGTTGGCTATTTCAACACGACCAGCCACTGAACACTATACGCTTCCCCTTCGTGCTTTTAATCTTTCCCATAAATGCCACATGGTTCTTTTGGCAGAATTAGCTCCCAGATTTGCAGTGGGAATTAGACAAGAACATTTTCTCCTTCCTTTCATTTGAGATGCAGGGATGGGAGCTGGAGCAGGCAGCAGGGAGCTCTTCTGAGGCCAGGAGTAAGCAAAACTAAAACCAGAAAAGGGGTGCCAAGATATGAATGCCAGAGGGAACATAAGGGCACAAAACTGCAAGAGGGGGAAGGAAGGTGACATATTGCCAGGTGCCTGGGACCAGAGAGGCACCAAGTGGTAGGGTCCTTTATAAATTTTATTTTATTTCTTAAAATGTATTTTTAATTAACAAATAAAACATATTTATGGTATACCACATGATGTTTTGGAATAGGTAAACACTGTGGAATGGCTAAATCTAGCTAATTAACATATCTATTGCCTCACATTTTTTTTGTGCTGAGAACACTTAAAATCTACTCCTAGCAATTTTCAAGAATACATTGTTATTAATTATAGTCACTGTGTTGTACAATAGATCTCTTGAATTTATTCATCCTAAGTGACATTTTTTATCATTTGACCACCGCACTCCCAATGCCCAGGCCCTGGTAACCACAATTCCACTCTCTCCTTCCATGCGTCCAACATTCTTAGTTTCCATATATATGAGTGAGATCATATGGTACTTGCCTTTCTGTGCTAGGCTTATTTCACTTAGCATAATGTCCTCCAAGTTCATGCATGTTGTCACAAATAACAGAACTTCTTCTCTTTTTAAGGCTGAATAGTATTCCGTTGTGTATATATGCCACATTTTCTTTATCAACTCATCTGTTGATAGACACTTAGGTTGATTCCATAGCTTGACTGTTATGAATAGTGCTGCAACAAACACGGGAGGGGGTGCAGATATCTCTTTCACATACACTGATTTCATTTCCTTTGTATATTTACTGAGCAATGGGATTACTGGATTGTATGGTATTTCTATTTTTAATTTTTTGAGGATCCTCCATACTGTTTTCCATGTAGCTGTACTAATTTACATTTCCAAACGTAGGGTCTTAATAAGGAACTAAGGATGGGATTAAAGAGTTATCTTGAGGTAGGGAAAGTGGCTGCTCTAGACTGAAGCTATCATCTTTATTTTTAGTGACCAGTGCCTGGTTCATAGGCCCAGCTAAAGAACCAGGAGAAGACTAGTTCATTCGACATGGGAGTGAAATTATGAAAGGTGTTGAAAGAAGTATGGAGATAAATCAATCCAACATCTCTGCATAGGTTGATGGGTCTGGAAAGCTAAAGAGGGATGCAGGCTTGAAGAGCATCATCAAGGACAGAGGATGCTCTGCATAGAATTAGGCTTCATCAAAACTTGAAAGAGATATTTTGCTACCAACATCCTATCTTGCATTTGGCCTTTCTTTCTCTCTTCCTGCTGCCTCTTCCAACCCGCATTCAAACCCCTGATTTGATATCTTGCAATCAATTCCTTTAAGCGAATAGTTCTCAACCAATTGACTTGTTGCCCTCTTTCAAGGAAATTGAATGTGATTGTCTACTCTTTAAAGATTGAACCATCTTCTGGACCCAGATAAACAGTGCCCCTTGAAACTCCTCAAACACATGTCAACAGACACCTGCTCCATCTATCCCAAGGACGGGTTCATGTACATGATATTCTGAAGTATAAGAAAAAAGGACTTCCATAACCAGGTAGAGGGGCTAAAAGAGGTGGATGACCTCAAATGTTCAACTCTGAGTTCTTGAGACAATCATAAGGACTGGGACAAAGGAGATGGATCTTTACTAAATGCAGGTTTATTATTTTAACAAAATACTTTAATAATAGTGTAATTTTTCTTAGGCCTTATCCCATATTTCTCTTTTATTCCTTTTAGCGTTTTCTTGTTTAGGCTATTTAGAAGGTTTTTCAGATAAACATCATACCTCTTTTTGTTCCTCTTGTACTCAAATGCCCACTGATTACCCCAATTGATTCAAATGCCCTGAATTCTAAGTGAACAGAATTGGCCAGAAACAAATCTTCTAATATTCAAATGCAGAGGGTGAATGGTTTGTTATCAATGCTAACTAGAATTCCATTTTCCACATGGATCATATAGTTTAACCAATTTTATTGAACTATTAACTTGGAAAGACGAGGAGGAAGCAATACTACTCTCGCGTTGCTTTCCTAATATCTGTCATTTTCAAAAGGCTTGTTTGGCACACACAGATGATTCTGGTGTCAGTGCAAAACTGAACTCTGCAGCATATGTTGCCAAATGTTACAGCTCCCACTTAATGTTCACCCTCTACGTTACTTGTCAAATTAGACATGCTAGTAATATCCATAATTACATGTTGCAAGCAGTGGAGCTGCAGTTTGAAGTGCTCTTAGATGCTAATTAGACTTCAGGGAAATCCCTATGAACAATGCATTCAAGCCTCCTCTAACCTCTGGCTTGGAGGCCTGGCATAGGTTCTTTTGTAATGCCAACATTTTGCCCATAATTTCTAAGTGTTTTTGATAATTAAGAATGCTTCTTGAAAGGAAAAATAGCATAAAGCTAATCCCCAGGGGACCTGAAGAACTATTTTCCAGTTTTACCAGGCTTATGTTGTGCTAATGCTATCTTTGCAGACTACAGCAAACAAGAAAGCTTAAGACCTGAGCTATACTCAAAAATTCATGTGCCTCAACTACCTATCCAGTCTTTCTGAGACTCTGCTCCACGTACGCCCCTTCCCTAATCCCAATTGCTCCCATTAATTGTCACTATGGTCTCCTCCCTTATGTATTTAATCTATTGTATGCCCGGCACTATACAAAGATGAATGATCCCTATTCTCAAGGCAGTCATGTACAATGAAGGGCACTGATACATGAAGAAATTATTCTAAACCATGAGATAACTGCACTGATGGTGAGATGGAAGTACTGTAGAGGGGAACCGTATTAGTCCATTTTCATGCTGCTGATAAAAAGACATAACCTGAGACTGGGCGATTTATAAAAGAAGGAAGTTTAATGGACTTACAGTTCCATGTGACTAGGGAGGCCTTACAATCATGGCAGAAGATGAAAGGAACTTCTTACATGGAGGTGGCAAGAGAGATAATGAACACCAAGCGAAACGGGTTTCCCCTTATCAAGCCATCAGATCTCATCAGACTGATTCACTACCATGAGAACAGTATGGAAGAAGCCACCCCCATGATTCAATTATTTCCCAGCAGGTGTCTCACACAACACATGGGAATTATGGGAGTACAATTCAAGATGAGATTTGGGTGGGGACACAGAGCCAAACCATAACAGAAACCCAAACCAACCTGAGGGATATGTGTGTGTTTGTGCATGTGTGTGTATGCACATGCACATGCATGTGCCCACACACGTGCATGTGTGTTTTGAAGTAGGGTAGATTTCATGCACTGTCAGTGCCCTGCCCATATCCTGTGGAACCCATTTGCACTTTCATGCACATCAGATTCAGGTCATTTTCATTCCCAGCAGCCAGCACTGTGTCTCTTTGTTGGAAGACAGCTCTCAGGCTGTAAGAGCCCACTTTGTCTGTGCACCTGCATAGAGAGCCAGAAGTGCCTAGGAATTTACTTCCCTGGGGGCAGCTCTTATGACTGACAAGTATGGCAATATAAATATGCCAGCTCCTTTGCCCCTGGATCAAGACAACTTTAATGTATAACTTAAACTTTCTGCAAAAGTCCCCTATGAGAAGGCACCAGAGTTACTCTCCATGGAAACACCATCACATCTTTGCTTAGCTTCCTGTCTTTGTCAGTCTCTCTTCACCACTCTCCTATTGGTTTTTCCTGGGAACACCTACTAATAAATCACTTACACATGAATCTTCATCTCAGGGCCTACTTCTGGGTTATGCAAATGAAGATGAAAAGTGAAGGAAAAAAGTCTTCCTTGAAAGTTTGCCTAAGTCAGGATGGAAGAACATAGCAAGATGAAGATAACAGTTTCACGCGAAGGGGGTGGTGAAAAGGAGTGCTGTGGACAGACATTTCAGACAGCATGAACAAAAGCATGCCGGCAATAAGCAGCCTGGAGTACATAGGGAGCTACAAGCACATCCCAGAGCATAGCTTTGAGAAGGGATTGGCTAGTGATAAGAGAAGTAGTCAGGCACCACATCTTCATGAGTTTGATGCATTTGGTGTGCTAGAGCCAGCTAGCAGCTAATTGTTAATTATTTGGAACTTGAGTGATCTGGTCAATAAACTGTGGCTTGGAATTGGCCATGGTGGGGGTATTTATAGCATGAAAATTTGCAAAGAGTCAAAATCAGGACCCTCTTATTTTGATAGAACTGGTTTACTAGCACACCACTTTGCCATGCAGAGATGTTTTTTAACCCATAGGCAGCAAGAGGGGTAGGCATTGACTATTTTTAGCAGTGACAGTGGAGTGATACAGCCAGATTTGTATTTTATATCCAAAAACTTGATAGCTATGTTATGTGGAGAAAGATAAGGGCCTAAATCAGGAAAGTAGTATCAGACATGGGCTATGAAGGATATAAAGATTGACAAGTTTGTGAGCAATGATGGACAAGTTGATTGGATAGATGGCTGGGCCAGTCACCAAGAAAGTTGGAGAATACAGAAGAGAAAAGTTAATTGAGGTGACAAGTTTACTTCTGAGAATGTTGAATTTCAGAATTCTTAGGGACTGGGCAGTTGCATATAAGGATGGGAATCTCCATAGCTCCACTCACTTAAGAGAAGAAAGAGGATGAGTCCTAGCCAGGGACTCCTGATTAAATTCATTCACTCCTCCTTGGTGTGGAAATCTCTAATTCTGGCTACGTACTCTATCAGTTTCCACCTGCACTCATAACTCTTTAGAAGGACACTTCCTCTGAAGGCAGGGCTGCCCTGGCCAGGCTTGGCAGGCCTAGACCCCAGGTAATTCCCTCTTCTGGACATATGTAGTTTTCTTTTCTCTCTCAGACATTTAAACCAAGGGTCCCAGGATATCACCTAGAATGCTCTTCAGTTGGCCACACCTTGTATTTTTAATGGCCCTCCTTCCCCAAACACAACGTTGGGCTACAAAGTCAGACATTTATCCTTCAACTCTTCCCTCCCTCAAGTGACTTCCAATCTTTACAGAATAGCTGGCCTAATAGGCAAAAAACAGCCTTAGCTTTCCTTCTTTGAGTGAGAGTGATAATCCCAATGTCTGGAGAATTTATCTCAGGTGCCCAATTACCCATCTTACTTCCTTACTAGGACCTAGGGAATCTGAGAAAAATGGTATTCTTGGAGGCTGATCATGACCCTCAGTTTCCTGAAGAAGCTCTAACCTTTCATTTTACAACATAAAACATTAACTTTTGCTTGAAGATGTAGTTTTCAACCAAATTCTATAGGCATTTCTAAATAAATTTTAACTAAAGTGAGACAATACATATGCTGAATTCTTACAGCTCTATCACTTCCAAAACCCTATCTTAACAGAGTTAGAAATGAGCAAAACACAGACATGAGAATGAATTTTTAAGGCAAGTCTTAATTCCTGCCTACTGTAAATATGGCCATCAAAGGAACACTGAAACCTGCCATAAATGTGTGTTGTTATATTTAAGTATGAAATAGATAAATATTCCTAAATAGAGTTCAAGCATATTATCATTTGTTAGACATAATTTTAAAATGTGAGTTTACAAAAATAGGTAGGGGATCAGATAACTTTTTCAATAGCTGAATTTTAAGTCCTGAATTTTATTCTTCATGTTCCTTTTCAATGTAGCACTGACATTTGGTCAACCTAGGGAAAGCACAGAGGAAAAAACGCTCCAAGAAATGCTTTGTAATTGTGAAAGGCTTTCGTTTAAAAGTCCAAAATCCCTGTACTAAGCATATTTATATAGAAAAATTTTCCATTCAAATTTCCACATTGTTTTTAAACATCTAGGATAAATGTTTACAGGAAAAAAATTAAACACCTAGCTAGCTTTCAAAAAGTAGACATTCTTTACTTTCATCTCTAAGCTCAAAAATAACTGGATTATTTTTGCCAACATTTCTCAATACTCTTACATGGGAGCTAAGATAAATCTGGAAGATTTAATCTCAAAAGATTTCTCCGTGGTTTAGGAATGCAGAAGAGATTTATTTATGAACCATTTTTAACATAAATGCAGATTGCCCTTCGGACATAATCATCCACTTTAAATAATAGGATATGGCTACATGGCAATAAAAACACAGGATTTGCTTACATAAATATGAAAACGTCAATAGATTTGGAGTTTTTCTATTTGATTATATTAATTTATAGACTTTTTAAATATTAGAAGGTAACTTGGATTGGAATGATTCTCAAAAATATAACAGTTGAATTACAGAAACCATTAAGCACTTTAAGAAAACTTATTGATCAACTACAAACCGATTTTTGCTTTAGCTTAATAATTTTTATGTTAAATAAATATTTTATAGTCATATATATTAATCTTAATGAAGATATAAACTTTCTCTGATTCAGGAATAAACTGAGATGTCAAAAACCAATTCAATACCTAAGATAAATCATTTCACACTGGGAATTGCGTTTTCTTCATATGTAGAAAATGTTTGAAGAAAAGCAGTAGCTATGGCATAATGAAAACACCATTGGCCTCAGAGCAAACACAGCTGTGCTTGAGGGCTGGCACATTTACTTTCAAATAAATTGATAAATTAATATTCGTGTTTAATGTTGAGTTTGTTTCTTAAATTTTCTTTAAAACTTTTTATACATAAAATCATAAAAATAATGCTATGAAGGTTAAGATTTATGTTAATACATCTAAAGTCCCTGGCATGATGCCCAATACATAGTAAATACTCAATAAATAGTAGCTATCTTGCTTTAAAAACCCAATGGTTCCCCACCACCTTCAAATTAATTAACATGGCTCTAAAGAGCTTAGGTGATTTGGTGCCCCTTACTTCTGATGGCTTCATATTTTAACATGTCCCTCTCATGCTTTTCACTGGTGGTCTCTGAAGTGAGGCACATGAACATCAGGGAAGAAATAGCAGACCTTTTTTGTGCCCTGCCTATATTCTTCAGGCTTTACCATTTCAGTATGCACTTGCCAATTCTAAATGGCAGCATCTACATCTCTTTGTCTGGAGGCTTTCAACAAAATTGCAGAAGGTCACTTAGCCTGTTCATGCAGAAAGCTGGAAATGTTGAAGATTTAATGCCTCATGGGAGTATCCTTCAACCAATGACCAATGATTATTAAATACCCCAGCTTTATCATCCCTCAAAAGGAATAAGGCTGAGACATCTGTCAAGGACTGTGAAGGTTCTGAGATTTTACACTGCCTAAAAGCTAGCAGGTTAGACTGCCAGTTTCATACATGCTGGCAGAAGACAGTAGATCCCAGGGTCAGAGACGAAGGACATTATTACTCATGGCATAGCAGGCAGCATGAGCTTCATGTCCCCATTTGTTCTCCTTGACACCCAATTCCCACAGAGTGATGTTGAGCAGTCTCAGTGGATGTTATGCACACAGTAGATCTGTGTCATAGCTGAAAGACTCCAAGCTTAGAAATCTCCAATCTTCTAAGGGCTACTAGCAAATCTACCACCTTTGTCCCCAAGAAAGACATCATCTTTCTCATCTTGGTGAGAAAACAGATCAGCCCTTTGCCCTTGAATGGAGACACTATCTCCATAGCTGTTTGCTATGCAAACATCCTTGAAAACATAGATGAGGACAACAGCTGTCACAAGATGTATAAAGACGTGGATAATTGTCTCCCAGCAGCATACCCAGTATCACTACACTTCCCCAACAGACCTGAGCTCCAGGAGCCCATAGTGGTAACTCACATGATAACATACATTTCATTGTTTTTTTTAGCTTCCCTGCCTCTTCTCTCCACTCCCTAACAGTTGTTTGCTAAGATCACCTGGCAAATAAATGACTTGCAGACACCTGGACAAAACTGGGATGCTATTGGGAAGAAAAGAGGAAATGGATGGTGGATCAGTCATAAATAGAATCCACTACAACTTACTTGCATTTCTCCTGCAAAAGTTAGAAAGAAGCATTTGCTTTAGGCATTGTAGTTCAGATAGCCTTAGAAAGTAAGTAGATCTATCTATCTTGCATTAACTCAAAATACACAGTTTTAACTAAAACACATCTGGCAGTGTTTCCTAAAGCCACTGATTGAATTACCCCATTGACATAGCTAAACTGCTAAGAACTTCATTGGTCCCAGTGGTTACCCAATAAAATGACCCTGTCATGGAAGAAAATAGACTTCATGACATATTCTAACAGGTATGTTCAGAATAGAATCTGGTGACTGTTATCACTCATGAGAAACAGTATTTTCTCATTCCAAAGACTAGGATTTTCTTTACGTCGCAATGGTGAGGATTCATTTTAATTGCACATGTATAAAATCCAGAAACACCATGGTTTTAGTGGAGAGCTGTAGTGCTAGCCACAAACAAAAATTAGGATGTTTTGTTTGTTTCCCCAGATGGCATTGTAGCTTTCTTCGCTTCCAATTTTCATCCCTTTGACATCCTTTAGTTTTGATCGTGATGTTCTAAATGGCAAGGTCTATTCTAGGAAGAGCTATATTACTGTGTCTATAAACCTGTTCAAGGACAATGCTCTAGTCCATTCTTTCTCAGAGGGTAATCTCTGGACCAGGTTCATCGGCATCACCTGAGAATTATTAAAAGGGGACATTCTCAGGTCCCACCCCAGACCTTAATCAGAAACTCAGGGGGTGGGGGATCAGCCTTTCTTTAGCAAGTCTTCCAGATACTTCTGACACATGCTTAAATGTGAGAATCACTGCTGGAGAGTCTAATCCAAAGTCTTGATTCACGCAAAGAACTCCTGATGGCTTCTAAGTCAAAGAAACCAGCCACCAGCAGCCTGATAATACAAACTAAAATAGCTTCAAAAGCAGATTTCAATTGTACTGAGGGTGGATTACCTCAGAGATTATATTCTAAAGTCTGTGAACTAGAACATGGACTATTGAATCATCCAGTTTTTACTCCACCCTTTAATGAATACTTTGAGTAGTTTTGGTTTTTGGTATTTCTGGCCTTTTTTTCTCCCTTAGAAAGATGACATTATCCTCATTTTATAAAATGACATTCACATCTTCAAAAAGGTCTTTCCTGATTAACCCTATCTTCCTCTGATGTGGCATTTTACTCTGTGACTTGGTGTCTTAACATTTGCATATACATTTTGCATGACATTAATCTGCATTCAAGCCACGTGCTTTGAAAATACTCTGAGTAGGTTACATCCATCTGTCAGACGGGAGCTCGGCACAGACCATGATTTTTCTCGTTTCCTTGGAATCTATCTGGCCTCTGTGCCTATGTAGGTCAGTGGTCTGCCAACCAAGTAGAGATATACATATATGTGCGCATGCATGAGTGTGTGGAGGGAGGAGGGTATATTGGCACCACACGTTTTGAAAAAAAAAAAGAGAAACCATTCAAACTGTTCGTAAGCCATGTATCCAGGATCAGGTATATCCAAATTCTCTGCCATCTTCACAATACCTGACCCTATCCAACAACAATGAATGAAATACACTTAAGAACTCCGTAAGGTCCACTTCTTCCAACTGCCCAGCCAGAAGAACAAACCTGCTCCTCTGTGGTGGCCACACACTGATTTCTGGGCCATTGCTTCAGAGGTGAGGCAAGGCTAGGATGAACAACCATTGCAGTTTAACTAGGACTGAGGAGTTTCTCAAAATGCGAAACTTTCAGTTCTCAAACCAAGACGGTCTGGGTAAAATGGAGCAGTTGGTCAACTTCACTGAGGCATCTAATTCAGAGAACAATGAAAATAGTTAGCAGGCTCTGCTTTCACATTGTACCCCACCCACTACTCAGATCAACCAGTCATTGAGACAGTGTCATGATCAGACCTTCCCAAGTCCTCTGATGTGGACACTCTCCAGGACAGCCCTGGGCAAAGTTGCATAGTGCGCAAAATGGTCAGCTTCCCCATTTTCTCCATTTCCCAGCTTTCTTCATGTCTCCACTCTTCCTGGAGCTCCCAGTTCTCTGAACCTTCCACTTCTTGCCTCTCTCATCTCTCCAACCAAACCTCACACAGAGGAAACCTTATCCACACGAAATTACAAACACTGATTAGCAGAGCGCAGTGGTTCTTAAACTTGGCTGCATGCCAGAAACATTCAGGCTGCTTTTTTAAAAAATCCAAATGCTGAAATTTAACCAACTGAGATTCAGATTTCATTGATCTTGGGTAGAGCCAGGCATTGGTGTGTTTAAAGTCTTCTTTGATTATTCTAATTGGCAGCTAGGGTCAAGAGCCACTGCTTTCTTGGAGCACTTGTCCTCAAATGTGGCCTCACAGTGGAGTCACCCGGGAAGCTTCAAAAACTACTTATGTCTGGGTCCCACACCCAGAGAATCTCATGTAATTGATCTGGGATACAGCTTGAACTTCAGGATTGGTAAAACTCCCTAGAAGATTCTGATATGCAGCCAAGTTTCAGAATGCTGATCTGGCCTTGCTACCCAAAATGCACTCCACCCACCAGCAACTTCAGCAGCAGCTGCAAGCTTGTCAGAACTGTAGGCTCCGGGGCCCTGCCCTAGATGCACTGAAACCACACCTGTAGTTTCACAAGATCCCCCACGTAAGTCATATGCACATTAAAGTTTAGAAAGCTTTGGTTTGGAGCGTTACCCACTCCCAGAGCATTTAACAAGAACTAGAGCTTTAACCACAATAAGAGTGTTCTCTTGTGAGAATTATAGGCATCAGACAGAATGTAGGAAGCATTTTGGTAAAAGAAGGGTTTTCCCAGTCCTCTGAGTCATGTCCCCAGAAGCAGTCACCTACTCCTCCTACTCATAAGAACATTCTGGTGTTATTAAATGTCAGCTGAAGATATACATCTGGCTATGATTCAGCCAAGAGGAAAATAGACACTGCAGAGAGTTGTTGCTGGTGTTTGTGCTTCCTGGAAATGGCTGGCAGAGGTCAGGACCTGAAACTGGTATCAAACATATCCGGAAGCAGTGTTATTTTTAAAATGCAAGATTTGAGCAAAATAAGCCCTGTCCCACATAGAAAGCAGAGTATGGGGGGAGGAGGATAACACAAAGGAATAGCATTATAGAGATTTAAATTAACCCAAATTAGAAATTGTTATGTATATCACTGGGCAAACTAGCAAATGCTTCTGTCAAACATACTGAATACTCTAGAAGATACTAAGATGAAAGCCTAAGTGGAAACTACTGATTAACTTTACTTAGTTTACTAATGAGTACACATTATTGAGTTTAATTCTTGTTTTATACATAGCAGAATTGAAGGATTCCCAAAAGCCTGAGCTGCACCTCCATTATAATGCAGTGCTATTCAATTTTTCTTTCTCCATTTAGACATATTCAGAATTACACCCATTATGCAAATGTACTGGTGAGGTGTGAAAATGAAAAGCACCACTCTGAATCACTCAATAGCTTTATTCTAAAAGGCCCCATGGAGGAGTAAGAGGTCCCTGAAGTTCCCTATGGAACCAAGAACAGGGAAAGGACGTCTACAGAACTGAGGATGCCAACAAATTCTGTCTTCAGGAGAAGGCTTCTGGGTCAAGTGATCAAAGTTTTGTGCCCTAGATTTCAGTCTCAAGAGAGTTAACACAATTCATTCTAGGATCTTCAGCATCTCTGTGGTATCCAGGAGAAAAGGCCAACCCTGAGACAATTAGTCAAATGAGAAGTAGGAGTTCTGAATTTCAGAATGTGTGCAACTCCACATGCATTTCACAAGTAGCAAAAGCAGAATTGATTCTGCATACACAAGAATCCAAAGAACAATGGACACTATGTTGGAACTACCAGTAACTTAAAGACAGAATGCTTTAAAAATTCAATTTAAAGGCTACAAAGGAGGGACTTTGAACCCATCAATTTAAATATATCTGGGAAGGCACTACATCTGACTAGACTCAATGCCCAGGAACTCAGCAATTACTATGAATTCAGACTATATTTAAGGAATGACAATAATGCAATCATTTTATATTACCATGGGCATCTCTGGGGAACTTGTTAGCAATACAGACTCTAGGTCCTGCCCCAGACCTGTTGAATCAATCTACATTTTAACAAAATTCTCAGGTTATTCATATGCTCATGGAAGTTTAAAAAACACTGATGTAGAACAGTAATTTTTTTTTTGAGACAGAGTCTCCCTCTGTTGCCCAGGCTGGAGTACAATGGCATGATCTTGGCTCACTGCAACCTTCGCCTCCTGGGTTCAAGCAACTCTTCTGCCTCAGCTTCCTGAATAGCTGGGATTACAGGCAAGCGCCACCAAACCTGGCTAATTTTTTATTTTTAGTAGAAACGAAGTTTCACCATATTGGCCAGGCTGGTCTTGAATTCCTGACTTTGTGATCTGCCCGCTTTGGCCTCCCAAAGTGCTGAGATTATAGGTGGAAGCCACCACTCCCAGTCTAGAACAGTAATTATTAATCCTAGCTACACATCTGAATTACTTGTTGAGGCTTTTAATCTTGTGATTATATAGGCCCCACCCCAAAGTAATTAAATCAGTGTTTGTGGGTGGGGCTTAGTTATCCTTGTGTTTTCAAAGCTCCCCAGCTGTTTCTGATGGAGTCAGTTTTGAAAGATATGACCTAGGATATGTAGAAGAAGGAGGAGAAGGCTTCTTTCTCAGGGTAACAGACACAGACTAATAATAACAGGTAACAGACAACAGAGTAAAGAACCCAGAAACAAATCCACACACCTACAGTAAACTCATTTTCAACAAAGGTGCCAAGAACACTGGGAAAAAGACAGTCTCTTCAAGAAATAGAGCTGGGAAAACTGGATATCCATATGCAGAAGAATGAAACTAGACCCCTATCACTCACCATATATAAAAATCAAATCAAAGTGGAATGAAAATGTAAATCTAAGACTCCAAACTGTGAATCCTTGACAAGAAAATATTGGGGAAACTCTCCAGGACATCAGTCTGGGCTAAGATTTTTTGAGTAATACCCCACCAGCACAGGCAACCAAAGCAAAAATGGACAAATGAAATTATATCATGTTAAAAGCTTCTGCACAACAAAGGAAACAATCAACAAAGTAAAAAGACAACCCACAGAATGGGAGAAAATATTTGCAAACTACCCATCTGCCAAGGGATTAATAACCAGAATGTATAAGGAGTTCAACAACTCTACAGGAAAAATATAATAATCCAATATTAAAATGGGAAAAAGATTTGAATAGACATTTTTCAAAAGAAGACATATCAAAGGCAAACAGTTACATAAAAAGGTGGTCAACATCATTGATTATCAGAAAAATGCAAAGCAAAACTATAATTAGATAGCATCTGATATGGTCTGGCTGTGTCCCCACCCAAAATCTCATCTTGAATTGTAATCCTCATAATCCCCACATCTCAAGTGGGAGACCAATCAGAGGTAATTGGATTATGGGAGCAGTTTCTCCCATGCTGTTCTCTTGATACTGAGTGAGTTCTCTTGATGGTTTTATAAGGGGCTCTTTCCTCTTTGCTGCTCGGCACTTCTTCCTGGCACCTTGTGAAGAAGGTACCTTGCTTCCCCTTTGCTTTCCTGCATGATTGTAAGTTCCCTAAGGCCTCCCCAGTCATGCTGAACTGTGAGTCAATTAAACCTCTTTCCTTTATAAATTACCCAGTCTTGGGAAGTTCTTTATAGCAGCATGAAAATAGACTACTACAGCATCTCACCCCAATTAAAATGGCTTATATCCATAAGACAGCCAATGATGAATGCTGGCAAGGATATGGAGAAAAGGGAACCCTTGTACACTGTTGGTGAAAATGTAAATTAGTACAACTGCTACAGAAAACAATTTGGAGGTTCCTCAAAAAACTAAAAATAGAGCTGCCATAGAATCCAGCAATCTCACTGCTGGGTATACACACAAAAGAAAGGAAATCAGTGTATCAATGAAATATCTGCACTCTCATGTTTGTTCTAGCTCTGTTCACAATAGCCAGGCTTTGGAAGCCAGCTAAGTGTCCATCAACAGATGAATGGATTAAAAAAATGTGATATATATACACAATGGAGTACTATTCAACCATTTAAAAAGAATGAGATTTAGTCATTTGCATCAACAAGGACAGAACTGGAGGTAATTATGTTAAGTGAAATAAGCCAGGCATAAAAAGGCAGTCATTGCATGTTCTCACTTATTTGTGGGATTTAAAAATCCAGACAATTGAACTCATGGATATAGAGAGTAGAAGCATGGTTACCAGAGGCTGGGAAGGGTAACTGGGGCAGGGTGGGTGGGGGAAGTGGAGATGGCTAAAGGTTACAAAAATATAGTTACATAGAATGAATAAGACCTAGTATTTGATAGCACAATGGGGTGATGATAGTCAATAATTTAATTGTACATTTTGAAATAACTGAAAGAGTATAATCAAACTGTTTGTAACACAAAGGATAAATGCTCAAGAAGATGAATACCCCACTTCCCATCATGTGATTATTTCACATTGCATGTCTATATCAAAACATCTCATGTACCCCATAAATATATATGCCTATTGTATTAGTCAGGGTTCTCTAGAGGGACAGAACTAATGGAATATATATATATAGTGATTTTATATATATATATATATAAAGAGAAATTTATTAAGTATTAACTCACATGATCACAAGGTCCCACAACAGGCCATTTGCAGGCTGAGTAGCAAGGAGAGCCAGTCCGAGTTCCAAAACTGAAGAACTTAGAGTCCGACATTCGAGGGCAGGAAGCATTCAGCATGGGAGAAAGATGTAGGCTGGGAAGCTAGGTCAGTCTCTCTTAAAATTTTTCTGTCAGCTTTTTATTCTAGCCATGCTGGCAGCTGATTAGATGGTGCCCACCCAGATTAACAGGGGGTCTGCCTTTCCCAGCCCACTGACTCAAATGTTAATCTCCTTTGGCAACACCCTTACAGACACACCCAGCATCAATACTTTGTATCCTTCAATCCAATCAAGTTGACTTGACACTCGGTATTAACCATCACACCTGCTATATACACACAAAAATTAATTTTTTAAACAAAGTCCTGGCAGGTAAGAATGCTAATGATTAAAAGCATCCCCTGTAGCCTGAAGCACCATCAGTAGGAAATTGTAAAGCATTAAAAACAAATAAAACCCTATATAAATGTTTTAGTCTTACAGAAAAAGAAGTCACAGGCTTCACAGTTATTTTCAAGCATGCCTTCAAGCTGGAGTAAGTTCATCATCTGAAAGGCCGTGCTTACTCCGTGAGTTCTCAAGTGAGGGAGGGAGTGGTGGTGGTGGTGGTGATGGTGATGGTGGTGGGGTGTCTGTGTGTACAAGAGGTAGAAGAACCTTGCAACTCAAGAAAAGAGGTCTTTAGGTGAATCATTTTTACAAAGAAAGAGCCATCTTATGAATCTCCACTAAAGACCTATAAAGGAAATCTCTCCAAGCAAAATATACAAAGAATTATCATGAGCCACTGGCACTGTGGCAAGCATAGTTTTACATTGCATCCTAGAAACAAAACCATGCCTTCATTTGTAAGACAAAAATCCTGGTCTTGCTTGCACTATTGCAATAGCCTCCCAACTGACCTCCTACATCCACTTCTACCCCCTTTTATCCATTACCTGCTCTGCATTCCAAGTGACCCATCATCACTCTCATTAAAAACTCTTTAGTGGCCACCTGCTATACTCAAGATGAAGACCGAAACCCTTAATAAGGCCCACCAATCCCTGTATGAGCTATCCCCTACATTCTTCCCCAGCCTCATCTCTTATCTTACTCACTCAAATACTCACCATGGCCCAGCCAAACTCAAGGGCTTTCTTTACGTTCCATTCACGCTTCTTGCTCTCTATCTGCCAGCAAGCCTTTGAAACACGTGCTATTCCCTCAAATCTCTTCTCCCCAACTAAAGATACATGCCCTCCCATAGGCCACCACTCCTTCTTCACTTAAACCCTACATAGTAATCAGTCAGTTCCATCTTCGGTTGTTTGAGGGGAAGTTCTCCCTGCCCCAATTTCCACTCCACCAAAACTGCCTCTCCTACATATTTTTATAACACCCTATTCTTTCCCTTATGGGAACTTCACAGCCTATAATTATACATCTATACGTGACTATTTGATGAATGATTCTCTTCTCATGACTGCAAACTGCATGAGCACAAAGGTGATATTTTCTCTTCCTTTGCTCCTGCCAAGGTTCACCATACTGGTGTACAGTAGGCACTCCATAAATGATTGTTGAAAGGAAGGGAGGGAAGAAAGGAGAGAAGGGAAGGCAAAAAGAGAAAGTTAGAATATCAATATCTTTTGTTGGGAAAAATGGAAAAATGTGCTTCAGTGGAAAACTATGCATTATCTAGAGCAGGGATTGAGAAATGTTTTTTTATAAGGGCCAAGTAGTGAATATTTTAGTGTTTGCAGGCTATGTGGTCTCTGTATTAACTACTCAACTCTATGATCATAGTGCAAAAGCAACCACAGACAACACATAAATTAATGAGCTATGTTTAATAAAACTTTATTTATGAACACTGAAATTTGAATTTCATATGATTTTTACATATCAACAAAATGTTATTCTTTTGTTTTCAACCATTTAAAAATGTAAAAACCATTCTCAGCCCCTATGTAATTCCTCCTGCCCATTCTTCCTTGCCTGTCTCTTCCCAGCCTCCCCAGGTAATCACTGATCTGCCTTCTGTCACTATAGATTAGTTTGAAGTTTCCAGATATGTTATATAGATGAAATAATACAGCAAGTACTCATTTTTGTAGTACTGCTTTTATTTAGACTAATTATTTTAAGATTCATCCAGGTTGTGTATATCAAATATTTATTCCTTTTTATTGCTGAGTAGCATTCCATTGTATAACAGTTTATCCATTTGCCTGTTAATGGACGTCTGAGTTGTTGCCAGTTTCTGGCTGTTACAAATAAAGCTGCTATGAATGTTTATGCACAAGTCTTTGTATGGACAAGATATTTACTTTGGGTAAATACCTAGAGGTAGAATAGCTGGATCAAATGGTAGATATATATTTACCATTTTAAGGAACTGTTAAACTTTTTTTTTTTTTGAGACAGAGTCTCACTCTGTCTCCCAGGCTGGAGTGCAGTGGCATGATCTCGGCTCACTGCAACCTCCAACTCCCCAGTTCAAGCAATTCTCCTGTCTCAGCTTCCCAAGTAGCTGGGTTTACAGGTGCGCACCACCATGCCTGTCTAATTTTTGCATTTTTAATAGAGACAAGCCTTCACCATATTGGTCAGACTGGTCTCAAACTCTTGACCTCAGGTGATCCACCTGCCTTGCCCTCCCGAAGTGCTGGGATTACAGGCATGAGTCACCACTGTGCCCAGCCTGTTAAACTGTTTTCTAAAGTAGTTCTATTTTACATTCCCACCAGCAGTGTAAGAGAATTCTTGTTCATTTGCATCCTTGTCAACACTTGGTATGGTCAGTCATTTTAATTTAGCCATTCTACAGGAAGAACAGTGATGTTTCATGGTGGTTAATTTGCATTTTCCTAAAGACTAATGATGTTGAGCATCTTTTCATGTGCTTATTTGCCATCTATATTTCTTCTTGGTGATGTATCTATCTGTTCACACTTTTTGCCCATTTTTATTGGGTCATTTGCCTACTTTTTGAATTTTAGGATTCCTTATATATTCTGAACACAAGTTGCTTATATGATTTGCAAATGTTTTTCCCTTCTGTGGCTTGTCTTTTCATTCTCTAATCACATCTTTCAAAAAGCAGACATTTTTAATTTTCATAAAATCTAAGACTTATTATAAAGATAGAGTAATCAGGACAGTATAGTATTGGTGTCAAGATAGACAAATAGATCAATAGAACAAAACAGAGTCCAGGAATATATTCACATGAACAACTGATTTTGGCAAAGGTACAAAGACTATTCTTTTCCTAAAACAATTGTATATCCATATACAAAATCAATGAACTTTAATCCATAATATACCCCATATATAAAAATTAATTCAAGATAGATCATAGACCTAACATAAAACCTAAAATTCCTGAAAGAAAAAACAGAAGAAAATCTTTGTGACCTTGGGTAAGGCAGATTTCTTAGATACAACACCAAAAGTATGATCCACAAAAGAAAAAAATGATGAACTGGTTTTCAATCTTTTATATTTAAAAAAAATTGCTGTAGTGCATAACCTTGAGCATATGCCATTCCACGTGTATGCAATTATATCTAAAGCATCAATTGCCAGAAGCCAACCAAGCTTTAGATAAGTTATAAGTGACAGCAGGTTTAAGACTCCACTTTCCATATAAGTTCTTAGTGTTAGTACATCCTGTATTGCCATGTGAGTGTTAGGGAAATGTGTTTTAACAATCAGCTGAGCAGACAGTAGAAATTCACAACTTTTTTTATGAAAGTTAGAGAGTGTGACTAGTAGGCCAAGGGGACTACCCACAGGCAGGGCCAACATTTATCTTAAGAAATAATACTGGGTCACCACTAACTCAGAAAGAAAAGACAAAAAGTCCCAAATTCTAGACCACAGTAAATTCTTAACAATTTAAAGTGTATAATCAAATCCTGCCTTGGATTTAATAAAACTCCCAAATCATTTAATATGGAGCACTCTTAGTGTGTTTAAGATTGAGCAACATCATTTTCTATCATAACCTTCAAGATAAATTGGTCTTGAAATGTGTGTTAAGGTTTCTGAGTGAGCTAATTTGTGACATATTTGTTACTCATAAATCAGTTAAGCATTGGTGAATTGCCAACATAAATGACCATTTTGTTTTAAAATGAGTCATCTATAGTTCTCTGACTTGACAGTAATTAGATAGGATGGCCAAGAGTTTATCAAAGCCCTTTATGACACTAAATCCAGAGGGAATGCTTTCCTATTTTTTCTATATAGTCGTCCATGGTTGTTAAGAAAAAGGAATGTATTTTCCATTTTTAAAAAAGTTTATTGCTGGGTTTTTGTATAGGAATTTTACATTAATTGTAGAAGATTTTCTAAATAGCACAAGAAAAAAATTGAAAAAAATCACCTATAATTCCAGTTTTCCAAAAAAAAGTCCTGATTCTAAAATTAATCATATTACTAACAAGTAGAAATTTTTGTGTTACTGGAATTTTATTTTCCTAATGTAGAATTGGATGAATTTCTGTTTCCTCATCCTTAACAGGAATGCCCAAAAAGAGTACCACCCTGTTGACACATTGGAATCACCTAGAAAGTTTTTTAAAGTGCTCATTCCTGGGTCCCACAGATATTCTAGATGTCTTTGGTCTTGGGTGCAATCTGGCAATCAGGATTTTTAAATCTCCCAAGCAGGTCCTAATGTACAATCAAGATTGAGAACTACTGGCCCAAATATAAAGAAGGGAGTCTGTTATAGATTGAATTGTATCCTCCCAAAGTTAACATATTGACATATTAATTCCTAGTATGGCAGAATGTGACCTTATTAGAAACAGGATTGTTGTGGATACAATTAGTTAAGATGAGGTCATACTGGAGTAGGGCAGGCTCAATCCAGTATGACTGGTGTTCTTATAAAAGGGGGAAATTTGGACACAGACACAAATATAAGGAGAACACCATGTACAGATTGGCCAAGGAACCACCAGGAGTTAGGAGAGACACCTAGAACATACCCTTCCCCAGAGCCTTCAGAGGGAGCATGATCCTGCCAATACCTTGATCTCAGGCTTCCAGCCTGCAGAACTGTGAGAAAATAAATGTCTGTTGTTTAAACCACTCAATTTATGATACTTTATGATAGCCCCAGCAAACCAATACAGATTTATAATCATTTTAAGTGGCCTCACAACCATGTTACATTAACTTCGTGGTGTGACTGACTTAAGGCCAAGCATAGAGTCACCGAAGGCACCCAACCTGGAAATATTTTATCACATAGGAATTATAAAGTTCTATTTCCAGCAAATCATCACCTCAAAAAGGCTTACACTTCCTGTTGGTCACAATCTGCACACAGAATCAGCTACCCTGTAAGTATATGCTACCTGTCATAGCCATGCCCTCAGCAATTGTGAAAGAATGAAGACCCCCCCCAACCCAGAAGAGGAAGTCATATGAGAATGACTCAAGGTCCAAGCTGCTTCTAAGTAGAATTCTGAATAAAGTCACAGCAAAATAATGTCCACATATTCCCCAACCTTTTGGTGTTATTGCATAATCACAGACTTTCTGACCATATTTCTAAGACATAGACATTTTGTTACAGTCCAATAAAAATGTTAGGTAAATGTGGGCCCAAGGAATTCAACTGGAACTACCCTATGGTGAATTAGGCCCCATGAAGATTTGTTTGTGGCATGTCAAAGTAATATAATTTTATAGCTATGTATACCTGCCTGCCAGAATTCATTCTTTTATGTGATTTAATAAATTTAATTTTTTTTTTTGAGACAGAGTCTCACTCTGTCACCTAGGCTGGACTGCAGTGGCATGCTCTCTGCTCACTGCAACATCCACCTACTGACTTAAAGCAATTCTCCCCCTCCGGAGTAGCTGGGATTGCAGGTATGCACCATCACACCCGGGTTTTAGTAGAGATAGGGTTTCACCATGTTGACCAGGCTGGTCTTGAACTCCTGACCTCAAGTGATCCGCCTGTCTCGCCCTCCCAAAGTGCTGGGATTACAGGCATGAGCCACCACGCCCTGCCAAATTTAAATTATTTTTAAAGTTATTTCAGTTACATATTTTTAAATGGCATCTGGTTAACAATCCTGTCTGTAGACAGCATCCTTCTGATTCCCATGAAAATATCTATGAAAACACAGGAACACACTCACATATACACACACACACACACACCACAGAAAACTAAAATTGGCAGAACCTTACTATTGCAGCTAAGTACAAAGCAGTTGGATCATGGGAAAAGAAGAGAAAAAGCAACTCATGCCCTATCAGTACTTTCCTCACAAAATAAAACAGTCTCACATGCAAAAAAAGATTTTAAAAAGACTCTTATTCCTTGCCCCACAGTTTGTTCCACTCTGCTAAGGTTGCAATAATGTCTGTGATTGACTATCTTGGCTGGCGTGTAGGGGTGTGGGATACTTTCAGGGATTCTCTACAGGTCAGGGACCCAATATGAAGATTGCCAGTGCTAAGTAGGTCCATATTGATTATACTTTTGAGTGGGTCTGTGGATCCAATGGACCCACTATGAGTCACACCCAAGCAAGCTAGAACTCCATTTATTACCTGACCCCTAGTCACACCCAAGCAAGCTAGAACTCCATTTATTACCTGACCCCTTACATCTGTAAACTAACATGAGGAAGTCACGACAGTATTTAGGGTCCTGGAGTATCAGTTTCAACTAGGACCCTGTATCCAACAAACCCAGAAAGATCTGAGGATTCTCCTTTCCCCTACACATGGTTACTCAAGGAAATGTTCTTAAGTCTCCATAAGAAAGAACTGGGGGAAATTACTATTGTATATACTTGCTATGGTGTCATAATGTCCTTCCTCATGGGGACCCAGTCTTCACTCAATTTCTTCTAAAAACTATCTTGGATAGAAATTCCATTTGACCCAGCAATCCCATTACTGGGTATATACTCAAAGGGTTATAAATCATTCTATTATAAAGACACATGCAAACATATGTTCACCGTGGCACTGTTTACAATAGCAAAGACCTGGAACCAACCCAAATGACCATTGATGATAGACTGGATAAGGAAAATGTGGTACATATACACCATGGAATACTATGCAGCCATAAAAAAAGATGAGTTCCTGTCCTTTGTAGGGACATGGATGAATCTGGAAGCCATCATTCTCAGCAAATGACACTAGAAAATCAAACACCGTATGTTCTCACTCATAGGCGGGTGTTGAACAATGAGAACACATGGACACAGGGAGGGGAACATCACACACTGGGGTCTGTTTGGGGGGTTAGGGGAGGGACAATGGGGTGGAGAGGGAAAAAACTATCTTGGATCTTGAAACTGGTCATAGGATTGTGACTTTCCATTGGGTTGCTGACCTCAGCCTTCAGATCATCTATTCTTGATCCCTTTTAATTATATATGGTAAGCAATACCCAAACTGGCTGCCTATCTATGATATCTCTAAAAACACCATGTTCTATTAGCGTACTCCATATATCCCTGAAAATCAGGATCCCCTAGCTACCAATATGAATTTGCTGTCCGTTGTGATCATTATGCCCACCTTACTTTTGATAGTTAAGCACTGCCATCTGTCATTTGCTATTCCATTATCCCATCATCCCCATTGCTAGTAGGGAGCTAGTTCTGTAAACAGCATTTTCTACTATCAGCTCTGGCCTACAGAGAACAAACAATATTAAGCTTATCAATGAGGTATGCACCCCTTTTGCCAGTGCATTCCTTATTGCCTTAGTAAATAAGTCCTTCCCAAATAACATAGTCAATTGGTTGGTTTTTCTTGTCTTATGTAATAGAGCCATTCTAGAATGCCCTCTTCTGGAAGCCTTTTGACCCCTTTCCCCAAAGTCACTTGGCAATCCTGGCATCTCTACTTCATTTAATATAGACTATCACCTTTTTCCAAGTCTCCAAGTGCTATCCCAAGAACATGTTATAAATAAATAAGTGTTCCCCTAGAACTACACCAGGGTGTCAAAAGATGTGTTACAGGAAAGTGCTCCCATTTTGATGATGTAGGCAGAATTCTAAGATGGCCCTTAAGATCTCTTCTCCCTAATGTTCATGCCTTATGTAATTCCCCGTTAAGTGTGGGCAGGACTTTTGAATATGATGGGATCTAAATCCTGTGATTATGTTATATTACATGACAAAGGTGAAGGGCTATTATGGGTGAAATGAAGGTGTTTAATCAGTTGATTTTGATGTAATCAAAAGGGAGATCACCCTGGGTAGACCTGACAAAATTAATCAAGCCCTTTAAAGAAGATAAGAGATAAGAAGCAGCAGCATACACTTTCTTGTAGGCCTTGAAGAAGCAAAGTGCTATACTGTGGAAAGAGTTACAGCAGGAACAGTATCAGGGAACAGTAGGCAGCCTCTAAGAGCTGAGGATCTCAATTCTATAGCTGCAAAAACTTGAATTCTGCCAACAACCAATAAGCTTAGAAGAGGATCCCAACTGACAAATGAGACTGCAGCCCCAGATGACACCTTGATTTCAGTCTTGAGAAACCACTTGCGAACAGAGAACTCAAGTCATGCTTGGACTTCTGACCTAAGAGGTAGTAAATGGGTATTATTTTGAGTTTCTAAGTTTGTGTTAATTGTTACACAACAATAAAAAAATAATATAATCAACAAATTTTCCATAACAGCTTTATAGTCCACCTCCCTGGACCAGCACTTCCAGGATCGCTTCCAAGCATACTCTCTCAGTAACTGCTGGTACATGTTAGCTAATCTTGCAACTCCTTTGATATTCAGTCCTCCTCCTCCTTGAATATGCTCAGCACTGCCTCTTAGGTCATGCTGAGATTTGACCCTAGTTATTGGTCTGGTGGTGATTAGGGTTGGTAGGCATAGATAATGAGGATAGGCTTTGACTTGTAAGGCATCTGCTTCATTTGAGGCCTCTGCATAGTCTTCAAAGAGAAGGGTAACTCTGTCTTCCAGCAAGACACAATACACCACTTCTGTAGACTCATAGTTCAGGGTTTCTTATCTCCATGCCAAGTCTCAGAGCCCCTTCCCAGTCAAGGCCCTGACTTTGGCATAAGAGACTTGCCTAGGCTGACATTCAGCCCTTTTTGAAGTTCTACCACACTTAGAATTGTGTCTTATGCCTGATTTTTAAGGCTATCTGCTCTTCAGCTTCATGTATGAGGCTCTTCTTTTTTTTTTTTTTTTTTTTTTTTTTTTTT